>PVJN01000961.1:0-161392 GCA_004026805.1 Lasiurus borealis
TTCTTCTCAATTCCCTCTCTCTCTCTCTCCTTGTCGGAATTAATGAGATCAGATCTGATCAGGGCGCTGATGTGTTCAGCGCCAAATCACACAACAGCGCGCGCACCGTAATGGAATTTGCATCTAATGCATACATAAATCAAACATCTTCCTGGACATTTTCATATGCATAATGTCATTTCATCCGGCTCTCTCTGTGCGGAGGGGGAGATTTTTCTCTCGGAGAGAATGACTTTCTTTAATGCTTTCATTTTATTTTCGCTGACTGCAGTCCCGGGGAACGCGCTGGGTCGGAGAATCTTTCGGGGCGCGGCTGACAGTTCCTTTTCCGAGAGGGGTCCTTCACATTTATCATGCCTCTTCCTCGGGGGCTTTGTTATGCAAATGCGGCTGAAATTGATAATTCCAAAGTGCTTCATTTCGGCTCCTCGGCGGTGGGAGATGGTAGATAAAAAGAACCTGACAAGACACCCTGATTGCCCTCAATGCATGTAACTCTCTTGCTAACAAGGCGGGATATTGTTAAAAATTCCTATTGTCACGAGGGTGGCGCTCCCATTATGCAGGCCTTGCAAATTTCTGATTTGAATATTAACCCTTTCATCGGCCCCCCTAACCCCCCACCAGACCCCTCGGTTTAAAAAAAAAAAGAAAAGAAGAAAAAAAAATCAATGGCCATCCAATGGCATCGGGACCCCAAACATCAAATTATTCTCCTATTATGGCGAACAGCTGGGGTACGCCGAAAACACTTCATTAATCATCTGCTCCCGAGGTAAACTTTACATTTATTTTTCCAACGCCGGGAAAGAGAGGGGGTCACCCCAGGCAAAGGGGGGAGCCCCCCTCGCCCCGAGGGCTCGGAGAAGCCGAGGAGCCTGCCTCTCCTTGCATGAGCACAAAGGGCTGGGGATGAATAATTAAGAACCGCAGTTGGTGAAAGGAACCTGGCCTCTCTCTCTCCCCCCCTCCGACACGCCGGCGAGCCGGGCACCGGTATTCCCACTCGCCGCCCTCCGCTGCTTCTCTGTGGAGACCCAACAGGGCCTGGGGGAGAAGGGGGAGTGTGTGTTTTGGACGCCAGAGCGAAGGGTAGGGACCTCTCGGACCAGGAGCAGAAGAAAGAGAAAAATCTCTCCTCCCAGGACTGGACGCAGAAACCGGCATGTGATTTTCGAGGAGGAATTGCAAATCGCGGCCTCTCTGGGCATTAGCATACCAATGAGGGGCTGGAGGCTCCCGGCAGGGGGGAGGCGGGGTGGGCCGAGGGCTGCGGCTGCTGCCGGGGCCCCAACGCCGGCTCTGGGGAGTCTGCGGAGACACTTATTCTCCTCAGGAGCCCGGGGCCTCTGGACACCAAGCCCAGGAGCCGGCCTGGATGGCCTCCACTGCACACACACACGCACACACACACACACACACACACACACACACACATACACACACACATGCACACGCACACACGATTGCAATTTCCCCGGAAAGTGATCAGACCCATTCATAGCTTCCCTGATTGGAAAAGCAGAAACGGATCAGGAGCTCCCTGTCAGCTAATTGAAATCGGGGGGCTGGAACTCCCCAGCAGCCTCAGCACGCCGACGCGCGCCCCTCAGAAAGCCCCCCGGGGGAGCTGGCCTGGCTGGGGAGCTTGGGAGCCCGGCGCAATTCTGTGTTCTTTTTTTTTTTTTAAAGATCGGGTGGTTGAGGGGAACAAAACCTGCTGGTTGGCGAGGTATGTTTGGGGAAAAAAAAAGTTCTATTATACGAAGCCCCTGAACGTGGCAAGGGATGGGGTGAACAGCAGCATTTTGGGGGTCCCAGGCCAGGACGCCCCTGAAGGCGCGCTAGCCCGGGGGGCCCCTCGGAGGCAGGCTGTGCCCCAGCGGCTGGTGCTCTCAGTTCTGCTGTCTCACAGAGGGACAGCGGCCAAAGGACGGCAGAGAGAAGGGGTGCCGGGCGCTGCAGGCCTTCTCCGCCCCTGGCACCGGAGGCGACGCACACACACGGGCAGGGTGGCGGCTGCGGCTTGGTCTCCCTCACGCCCACCCAAGCCAGGGGGCGGGCACCCGTGTGTGCGCTCTGGAGCCACCGAGTCCCACCCCAGGGCCACCCAGCCATGCACCCCCCCCCCCGGACGCAGGGTCGGGTTCTCCTGGGCATCGTCCGTGCTGGCAGGAAGGCGCGTTAAACCCCATCACAGTGCCTGCCTGGCACGCAGACTTCCTGCGGGTGCGTCTCCCCAGCGCCTGAAACACGGAGCTAATGTGCCCGCATGTCCTGTGGGTGGCCAGTCCCCCAGCCCAACCTCTTGCAGATTCTTGAAAATGTGTCCTGTTTTCTGAGGGTGCAGATTTGGGTAACGTGGGGGGGGGGGTGAGGAGGGAATAGGGGGACTATCATCCTCCCGTTGAGTGCCCAGTGGGCCCACCAGCTGGAGGGCCTCTCCTGCCCCCCGTGCCTAGTTCCTGTCCGGGCCTGAGAGCTATGTCCGCGGCTGTTAATACCAGGCCCGTGCGAGGCCACATTCGCCTCAAGATTGCAGCCAGCACCCCCGAAACTTACTGGGAGTGTCATTAAATCAGCAGGTGAGAGTCGACGTTGCAGTAAAAAAAAAAAAGCTTATTCATTTTATTCATTAATATTTGCTATGCTAATCAGCGTGGGTAATCGTGGCCGAGGCTAAACTCACACCTTCGATCCTCCACCTCCACCCCCCGCTCAACCCACCCGCACCCCTCCCCCACCTCCAGGAGCAGCCAGATTGGAAAGGCTCACACTTTCTTAGGAAAGGAGAAGCCTTATCTTTCGTTTCCCAAGAAGCTTTTAGGATGCAAGATTTTAAAGATGCACCTGGCTGCAGTTAATGTCTGTTTTATTTTCAATTACGCTCTGCGGCTGATCTGAATGCGCACGTTTATCTATAGATTGCGTGATATCGCCGGGCACTTGAAAGTGCGTGCGTGTGTGTGCGTGTGTGTGTGTGTGTGTGTGTGTGTTTCCCCGAGTCTATTTGATTTGAGAGCGTTCTTTTCATCTATTGGCAGAGCGGCTCTCCCCACCCCCACCCGGTTTCATTTTAATAAGAAATCGTGGTGGTTGATTTGCATCTGAGTTCCTGCACTGACTCACGCCCAGCAGGGACCGGGGTGCAGTGACCCGGAGAAGGGGTTAGGAGGGGGGTGGCTGGGGCCTGCAGCCTGGGCCCGGGGCCTGGCCTGGCACTGCACGCCGGGTCCCCAGGCCTCTGCCAGGAGGGGGCGGAGGCCGCTTTGTGTGCGCGGAGGGAAAGGTGGAGGCGCGTCCTTGCTCGCTGGCTTTTAATTTACCAGTTGCTCGGCGCCGGGGCTTGGCAGGTTCTGCCGGAATCTGAGAGACAGCCTGTCACACGGAGCCCGCTGCCGACGGCAGACGTGGAGGAACTTGGCAGATAGGCAAACAGGGACTGGGTTTGAGTTGTTTTGATTACAAGTTAAACAGAGAGGCGTTGGCAGGGCCAGCGTGTCTCTGCGAGGTGCTCGCTCTCTCCTCCTGCTTCCTCTCCCCTCTCCTCCTTTCTTCCCGGTGGCCGCACGCGCGGTCCAGGCTGGTCACCCCTGCCCCCCCTGGGGCCACCTCGGCCCTGCAGAGCTGAGGTCCCTGGTTCAAGGGGAAAGGGGAAAGCGTCGGCTCCTTCCCTGGGACGCACGGTCCACTGCTTGGGGGACGGGGCTGAGGATGTGACCTGGAGTTGCAGAGGATCAGCCGGCAGCGCATTGGGGATTCTCCCTGCGGTGGGTCTGCCGGGACCCAGCCCTGTCGCTCCGAATCCCGCCTGATGTAGAGATGCACGGAGGTTTGGAAGAACGAGCCGTGTTTCCGCGAGAAACAGAAAGGAGGGGCGTCGGCTCACGTTCGTTTGACCCCCTGGGGGTGACCTACACCTGTCTGTGGGTCCTGGCCAGGCCTGGGCCCTGTGTCTGGGGCCCTGGCACGGTGCCTTTTAGGGATGGGGTGCCCTGCCTCCCTGGTGGCTGAGGGAGGAGGTGGGGAGAACAAGAAAGAAAAGGAGGAGACCTCCCCACTGGTCTTACAGAGAGGTGAAGAGGAGGCACAGGCCGGTCCCCTTGCATTTGTCCAAGGTCAAAGGTCTCTCTCTCTCCCCCCCGCATCCGGCCAGGGGTTGGCCAGACAGGGATCCTGAACTGACCCGCCCTAGCAACTTCAGGGCAACCCTGTTCTTTCTGGGGAGAGGTCCAGGAGGCACCTCATTGTCTGGGGGCGGGGGGAGGGGAGGGTGGATGGCGGGGGGCAGGAGCTGGCTGGAGGCACATTTCCCAGAGAGTGGTTGTTTCTCGGGGCCACAAACACATTTGATTTACAGAAATGAGACCCTTCCTCCCACCCCCACATGTGGAAAGCGGAAACTCTGAACCCTGTGACAGAGCCCAAATATATTGAACCAGACTTTTTTTTTTAATCTACCGATTTGACCATAAAAAAAAAAAAAACAACAAAAAACTTTATTGAAAAAAGTTGTGGGGGGGAGAGAAACAACCATCCTCCAACACGGGGCTCCGTGATGCGCCTCTGAAGAAGCCGAGTTCTGAAAAGGGCCTCATTTGGACAAAGTTAATTACTGCACAATAATTGCATTTTAAATTCGGTTTCTTTCGAGATGCGGCAAATTGTAAAGCTGCCGAGGAGGGGGAAGGAAAAGTAAGTTCCTGTGTGGGTAACTCGCTAATTGCCTTCGCCAGAAGCTGACATCCCACTCCCTCCGTTCTCCTCCTCGGGAAGACGGGAGACTTGCTGAGCTGGTGGGAAGGCAGGCCCCGGGGCTGGGTGGGGAGGGGGTGCGGGGGGAGCTGCAGGGCTCTGGACCCGCCGCGGGTGGATTCCCAGCGCCACAGAACAGCCCTGATCCCGTGCGCTGTGGGCGGGACAGCCAGGGGAAGGGCGAGGCCTGGAGTGGAGTGTCACCTCTTGGCCACTCTCGCTCACCTGAACTCTGTAGGGGAATCCTCTCCCAGCTCCGGCGTTAGCATCAGAAATGGCTCTGCTATGGATTTGTTATTATTAATCTCCGTGTCAAGGGGATCTACCTAGATAACGCACAATGGACCATCTCACCCATTTCCGGTGCTGTTAGTGACATGCATACAAATGTCCATCTCTCCAAACAGAAACCCTGTCTCCATTAGGCAGTAACTTCTCACCCCCCTCTGCTTCTCCTGAGCCCCCCCCCCCCCAAGTCTACTTTCTGTCCCTATCAATGAGCCTATTTTAGATAACGCAAAGAAGTGGAGTCATACACGATCTGTCCTTTTGTCTGGCTGGGTTCATTTAGCAGGATGTTTTCAAGGCTTATCTATGCTGTCACCTGTATTAGAAATTATTTATTTATTTACTTATTTATATTTAAAAAGTGTTTTTTATTTTTTAAAAAAGTATATTTTATTGAATTTTTACAGAGAGGAAGGAAGAGGGATAGAGAGCTAGAAACATGGATCAGCAGCCTCCTGCACACTCCCCAGTGAGGATGAGCCTGCAACCAAGGCACATGCCCTTGACCGGAATCGAACCTGGGACACTTCAGTCCACAGGCCAACGCTCCATCCACTGTGCCAAACCAGTCAGGGAAATTTTAAAAAATATTTTTAGGGGTGACTAGTATTATGTAGCATGCAGAGGCTGCATTTTTTAAAAAATATGTTTTATTGATTTTTTACAGAGAGGAAGGGAGAGGGATAGAGAGTTAGAAACATCCATGAGAGAGGGACATCGATCAGCCGCCTACTGCATGTCCCACTGTGGAGATGTGCCCGCAACCCAGGTACATGCCCTTGACCGGAATCAAACCTGGCACCTTTCAGTCCTCAAGCCGACGCTCTATCCACTGAGCCAAACCGGTCTCAGCTAGGCTGCATTTTGTTATCTACACCTCTCTTGCTGGACCCTGGGGTTGTTTCCACTGTTAGCGCTGCTGTGGCCATTCGTGTCTCAGTCTCAGTTTGGGTCCCAGTTTTTTTATACCTTGGGGTCCCTACCCAGGAGTGGAGTGGTGGGTCGGGTGGTGATTCTAGGGTTAACTTTCTGAGGAGCCCTGTGGTCCTCTTTGTCATGAGAAGTAACAGGCTCAGAGGGATGAGGTCAACTCGTCGATGGCGTGGAAGCGGCCCGTCCCGGAGCGAGGATTTCAGGCGGGACTTGTCTGAGGTCCTTTCTCTCCGCCACCCTTCCTCCTCCCAGCCCACGTTCCTTTTTTTTTTTTTTAAATATATATATTTTATTGATTTTTTACAGAGAGGAAGGGAGAGGGATAGAGAGTTAGAAACATACATGAGAGAGGGACATCGTTGCTACTTCCTAAATTACTGTTAGGAAGTAGCAACGAAAATAATTTTATGGTTGGGGGTCACCACAACATGAGGAGCTGTATTGAAGGGTCCCGGCATTAGGAAGGTTGAGAACCACTGGTATACCGCACGTCCTCAGTGCTGGCCAGGGATCGCTGTGCCGGCGGGACATGGAGCGTGTCCAGGGACCTGGATTTTATGGCCTCTTGTTGTGAGGGTGACACTTCAAAAGCTGGATTCAGGATCAGTTTTGTCAGATTTTTTTTCTGGGAACTTTGCCTTCATTACTCACTGATGTGAAGTAGAGCTGTAGTCTCGTTTTTTAAAAAATATTCTGGAATCTCTTGTGAAATTGATCTGACTTTGAGTTTTGTTGGCTTATTTATTTATTTATTTTTAAGTTCGGGATCTTATAAAATGCCTAACTTTGGCATTTAAAAAAAAATGTGTATTAGCCAAGGTGTAATTTTTTGATTCCTCGCACAAATACTCAGCATCGTGGTTAAAATAAACCTGGCCCCCCACCTCCGTTCTTTTCAGGAAGTCCAATGCAATGCAGCCCCCTTTCCCACGGGGCTGCCACTAAAAGTTGCAGGGCCTGTGGAGTTGCCATTCCACGTGGATACACTGGACTTTTCCATTTTTTTAAAATATATTTTATTGATTTTTTACAGAGAGGAAGGGAAAGAGATAGAAAGTCAGAAACATCAATGAGAAAGAGAGACACATCCATCAGCCGCCTCCTGCACACCCCACAGTGGAGATGTGCCCGCAAGCAAGGTACATGCCCCCAACCAGAATCGAACCTGGGACCCCTCAGTCTGCAAGCCGACGCTCTATCCACTGAGCCAAAGGGATCTCGGCAAGTTTTCCATTTTTTGAGACTAAACCCCCTCTTGAAGGGAATTTTTTTCCCCACTTCCTTATATACAACAGACTGGACTCATCCTTTTTCCAGGTTTGTAATTGTTTTCAGGGTGATGAGGGCGATGTCCCATCCATGTCCTCTGTGGCCCTTGTCCCAACCGAGATGAATCCCCGCCTTCCTTCTCAGGTGACAACCGTGTCCCCATTTGCCTGGGACTTCCCCCAGCTCTGGTGCTGAAAGTGCCAGCCAGGACTGGGAACCTGCAGGGGCAAGGGGAACGGGGGCAGTGGCTTCTCTCCTCCGTCAGTCTGTCATCCCCCTCCCGACACTTCCCCCTGTGAGTTCTGGCTCCCAGGTCCCGCACGAGGCAGGTCTCCCTCCTGTGTCCATGAGCTGGTGACGTCGTCTGTGAGGGCAAGCAAGGTCCTGCTTCTGTGGCGGATCCCCAGCCAGTGCCGGGAGGCCCTGCGACATTCATGACCGTGGGGACTTGGCGTTGTTGACTGGACGGAGGAGCTGCTTCTGTGTGTTATTCTTGGGGCATATTTGCAACGCGGGTCACGGAGCTGACACGCTGCGCTGTGCGTGGGTCAGAGGGTACGTGTGCGCGTGAAGGGTAATCCCTGAATTACGGCAATGCGTTGCCAAGTGCATGGGCACGGCACCTCGTGGAAAAACGGAACCTCTGTCCACTGGTTGCTGTCACTTCAGTCTCAGCACGTTGGCTATTGAACACCTTCCCTTTAAAGGTGCTAAAGAGGCCGCTGTGCATGATGGGCGAAATGACCTGCAAAATTGCTTCTTGCAAAAACGAAGGCCATTGAAAGCTTCATAAATTTGTATCAATAGACATTTGAAACACGGTGGTACCTTGAGATATGAGTTTAATTCGTTCTGTAACCTTGAGGCGTGGGAAACTGAGACGCTCGAGTCGCAATAAACCGGTGGGTCATGTGCAGCCGGCCGATCCGAGAGATGACTCCTATCTCAACTGTTGCTCGTATTTCAAAGCAAAAATCGCTCGCTCGACGGCTCGTATCTCAAAAATCTCGTACGTTAGGGCACTCATATCTTGAGGTACCACTGTAGATAGATTTCTGCACGTCTATGGATGTCCCTGTTAGGGACTTAGGAAAGGCCATTTACCAAGGGCGTGACATTTCTCCCCCTTTAACCACCAGAGAACATTCTGATTTGAAAAGTGGGTTCCCAATCACGAAATTAACCTCAGCGGGAGTTCAATGGGGCAGACTCCCACAGGAGAACCTTGTGCTGGGAGCAGGAGACGACGGAGCCACGGCATCGGAGAGGATGGTTTTCTCAGCTGCAACGGAGTGGCATGAAGGAGGCCTCCGTGCTTGCGTGCGTGCGTGCGTGCGTGGGTCCTCGGGGATTTATAACACTTGGAATTTATGTTAAAAACGGTTGCACGGAAGGGAATAACAAAAGCCGGTTGTTATTCACAGAATGGAGAAAAAGGAACACGGATCTAAATATGGCCCCGAACAGCTGTCTCTTAAAAGGATCTTATTATGCCATTTATTTCAATTATTCCCTTAAGTTTTCCTTTTGAGACAGTGCACTTCATCCCGCTAAGAGGCATGAGGGGTGTGAGCGTCCTCTCAGTCCCCCCCTCGCCGTTTCTCTGTTGGCATAACTCTTGGTCTCAACTTATCAATAACTTAGTTAATAACGGCGCTTATTTTTCACCTGCCTCCTATGATTAACTCTTTGTAACGAGCACAAAGACCGTCGAGTTAAAAGGAACGTATTATTCCGAGGCTAAAAATACCTCGTTAAATTGCCTCAACCCAGCCATTATATATTTTTCCTCAAATGAAAAAGAAAAAAATGAGAGAGTCAGGATTTATTAGAAACCCAACGTAAATGGATGTCACCTTTGGTTTAAAGCATTAAAATGGGCTCTAATGCCTCTCCAACCCACTTAGCATTTCCGCGCGCACAGAGAGCGCGCGGTTAGAAAGCCGCCGAGCACCTCGGAGCGGAGCGCGCTTGCGTCGGGATGATGAGATCTAAAAGCATCGCGCCCCGTGTGGAGTACTAACGGGTGCAGCACAGAGAGGGCCGTGTTTTTCACGAATTAAAAACCGGGTCAAGACGTGAAATGTGTCCTGCTCCCTTCTAGAACGAAAGGTGGCGCCACGGAGGGATCCCGCCGTGGCCGGTGTCGTGGGGTTCACAAAGGACAGCTGACCGTGGGTAACGAGGGACCCCCAATGTTACCGAACCTCCCGCTTAGCTGCTCTCCCTCTGTCGCTGCACGCAAGCCCCTCCGCTCTGGCCCCGGGTTTGTCTCCTCCACCCTCTTTAATTTTCTCTTCGGGAGAACATTCCACTCCTGAAAGCCTCTTTTTTAAAAAAAAAAAAAATATATATATATTTTATTGGTTTTCACAGAGAGGAAGGGAGAGGGATAGAGAGCTAGAAACATCGATGAGAGAGAGACATCGATCAGCGGCCTCCTGCACACCCCCCAATGGGGATATGCCCGCAACCAAGGTACATGCCCCTGACCGGAATCGAACCCCGGAGCTCTCAGTCCACAGGCCAACGCTCTATCCACTGAGCCAAACCAGTTAGGGCCCTGGCTCTTTTGATGCCAAACCAATACTCTTTCCCATAAAGCATCTACTTCCTTGATGGCAAAGGTTTGCTTTAAAAACGATCCTGGCCAACTCGGTGTCTAGATCGGTGGCTGGAAGGATGCAAAGCCATCTGAAGTGGTTAAAGGACAGAGCTGTCCGGCACACGGGGACCAGGATGCGGCGGGCGGGTGCTGTTACCCCTGGGAGCACCCCTGCTTTCCCTGACAACCCTCCCTTCCTTCTTTCAGTCCTCTCAGCTCACCGAGTCCCAAAAAAGTCCAAAGAGCCGGGGACAGAGGTGAGCTAGGACAGCCCCCTTATGCTCGGCGCCTGCGATCTCTTCCCCGGGGCGGCGGGCACAGGCACGCATCCATTCATGGTCCCTCCACGCACCCGCCGGGTGTCTGCTGCGGCCTCCACTGCGGCCGGCGGTGAGAGCCGAGCGGCGACCTGCCCTGTTTCCAGACAAGAGAGGAAGCAGACAGGTGAGCACAGACATGACCCTGTCCTCGGGGAGGGGAAAGGACGGGCTTCAGGAGCGTGGGAGCAGGGGCCACAGGGAGGATGGGTGGTCTAAGGGACACTTCCTAGGAAAAGTGCCCAGGAAGTGAGCCGAGAAGGAGAACCGGGAGGGTGGGTGGGAGGCAGGTTGGCGGTGTGGGTGGTGGGAGAAGGCCGAGATGGGGATTCTCAGGTGGCAGCAGTGGGAGGGGGCGGTATGGAGTGGCTCCCTCAGGTGCCCTGCTGGGTCTTTCTGAATTTATCTTGTAGCCCCTGTAAATATCTGCTTTCCAATGGTCTTAGGCGACCTTGCTAGCAGTTTTCAAAGCGGTTTCCCCAGAAATGTACCTTAGAATAACTAAGAAGTTAAAAATGTACCTTAGAATAACATTTTCACGACCCACAAGTTGAGAACTGCTGCTGTAGAGCCTAAGACCATCAGAAAACACATATATTTACATTATGATTCATAACAGTAGCAAAATTACACTGATGAAGTAGCCACGAAAATAATTTTATGATTGGGGGTCACCTCTACATGAGGAACTGTATTAAAAGGTCACAGCATTAAAAAAGGTTGAGAACCACTGGATGGGGTTGTTACGGGCTAAATTTTGTCCCCCTCAACTCATGTGGCCAAGTCCTAATCCCCTGTGTCTCAGAATGCGACTGTAGGTGGAGATACCATTTTTAGAGAGGTCGTTACGTGGAAATAAGGCACGGGCCCTCGTCCGACAGGACTGGCTGCTTTGTAGGAAGAGGAAATGCAGGCCCAGACACACACAGACCGAAGGGCGGCCGCCGCCTGAGGAGGCGGAGAGAGAAAGAGAGGGGTCTCTGGTATCCCGTCCTCTCTCTGCAAGGGCACAGACCTCTTGCAGGAAGGCCCCACCCTTAGGACCTCCTGCTGCCTTCATCACTCCCTGGAGGCCCCACCGTCAAAGGTGGTCCGTCCCCCTGGGGGTGGGGGCTTCCACAGAGGAACCACAGGGGGTGCACCATGTAATCCGTCATCATGTGAGGACACGGAGGGGATATGTGGTGATGGAGAAAACTATGATAATCAAGGCGTAATATGCTAATTAGGCCAGACGTCCTTCTGGACGTTCTTCCAGACCATCTTCCAAAGGAAATGGGGGCTGCCAGGGAAGCCGGGGTCCCTGGTGCCAGAGGGCGGCAGCTGGGGGAAAGAAGGCCTCCTCTCACACACATTGCGTGCATCAGGATTCTCGTAAAATATAAATAAAATTAACAGTGTGCCGAAATCGGTTTGGCTCCGTGGATAGAGCATCGGCCTTCGGACTGAGGGGTCCCAGGTTCGATTCCGGACAAGGGCATGTATGTATCTTGGTGGCGGGCACATCCCCGGTGGGGGGTGTGCAGGAGGCGGCTGATCCATGTGTCTCTCTCATCGATGTTTCTGACTCTCTATCCCTCTCTGTAAAAAAATCAATAAAATATATATTTAAAAAAAATAGTGTGTTTTCCTTATTTCTTCCTTCGGACAATCTTGGAAGCAGATAGTCTTGCTCTCTCACTCGGAGCAGGAAGCTGAAACTCAGGGTCCCAAAGCCCTCGGGGGGCCAGCAGGGCACCCCCTCCCCACTCCGTCTGAGTTCCAGGCCTGAGGAACTCCTCCTCCCGGCCGGCCGCTGGCTGCGGGCCCCTGGGCGATGGGCCGTGAACCGAGTTTGCGACAAGGCCCGTCTATGGCGACGCGTTCTGTTTAATCAGATGTAATGAGGTTTGTAAAGCAGTAAACTGAAGTGACTCTCGAGTAGGAACTGTATTTAGCCTCGTTAATTGAATCAGTCTAGTTAGTTTGAATAGGACAGTGGCTGTTTGCCCCGTAATAAGGAAATTGAGTTTCTCGTAAGGCTGCTAATTCATGTCCCGTTGCACCGCCGAACACGTCGCCGGCGTGTCCTGAGTCCCCTTGCAGTCCAGTCCGGCTTCGAGCAAAAGTCATGACCCTCTTGGTACCTTCAGGCCCCATTGGTGGGCTGGGACAGCAAGGGACCCTTGACGACTGAGTCAGGCTGGATGTACTTGACCGCGTTGACTCCTCTCTGTGCTAAGGAGCGTGGGCTACCCGTGGGGAAACGAAGTCTCAGGGAGGAAGAGGGTTGGACGACACTCTGGCATGTCTGGCTCGTCCAACAGCCACGCCCTCTTCTGATGACTGTGCACCATCCCTGGCTCCCACTGACTGTCGCCTGACCTCCCCCCATTTCTCGGTCATGAATGGTTTGCCAGCCAGTCTTCTCAGCCAGACCAGAAAGGGTCTGAGCACAGCACCCGGCACAAGGCCTGGCACACAGTAGGTGTTCGTTAAATGGGCACTGAATGTAGTCTTCCATGCAGCTGCGGTTTCTGCCTTGCAGGCCAGCGCTGTACTGATCTAGCTGGCATGGGTTACCTTCGGAGACCACCCAGGACACATGTGGTTTGCAGGAGTGGCAGGATAGCTTGGTGATGAGGGCAAAGGCTGAGCAGCCAGACCACGTGAGTCACATGCTGGCTCCCCACGTCACAGATGGATGACTTGAGCACCTGAGTTACCCCCCGCCAACCCCCCGTGGCCCCCGCTCCTTCCGAGGAGAAAAGGTTTAAGAACGAGGTCTACTGAAGGCTGGGGGAAGATCAGACTGAGCACACAGTGCCTCGCAGACCAGTAGCAGCCATATTTTTCAAGGTGTTACTTCAGATCAGGATGTCAGTGGCTTGGGGATGTTCCCACAAGGCAGGTTCCTGATTTCTCACGCCACTCCCGATCCGGCAGGGTTTAAAGCTCTTCTGTAGCCCTAACTGGTTTGGCTCAGAGGATAGAGCGACAGCCTGTGGACTGAAAGGTCCCAGGTTCGATTCCAGTCAAGGGCGTGTACCTTGGTTGGGGGCACATCCCCAGTCGGGGGCGTGCAGGAGGCGGCTGATCAGTGCTTCTCTCTCCTCAGTGTTTTTAACTCTCTATCCCTCTCTCTGTAAAAAAAAAAAAAAAAAAATCAGTAAAATATATGAAAAAAAAAAAAAATGAAGTTCCTTCTATCAATGTTTCCGAATGTCCTACAAGGGAATATCCCTTGGAAATGCATCCAAGGTCCATCCCTTTAACCTGGAGCTGAGCCGTGGGGAGACAAGGATGGGCTGTGGGAGAGAACTCCCGGCAGCACGTGGAAGGGCAGTGGCGTGGAGGGACTCGCAGGGAGGCGGCCTCTCCCTGGGCGGGGAGCCTTTCCCGCCGTTTGCACCCCTCAGGACCCTGCGTGGAAGGACAGGAGGGCCCGGCCTCCACCCACCAGCTTCCGGCACGGGCACGTGCCCCACCTCCGGCGGGGAACTGGAGGCAGGCAGAGACCAGACTTCTGGAAGCCCAGGATGCTGGAATTCATTGATATTTTAAAACACTTCCTGCCCTTTTTCATTATACAGTCTAACATTTAGCGACTCCAAAATCACTGCTTATTAGTACACTATAACTTGGAGAGCTTGGAAGTGGCGCTGGAAGGAAACACACTGCATTAAGAAGCAACAGTCGGAGGCAATGCATATGGTAAACAGAGAGCTCTCCACAATCCACTCGAACCTCCCGGCCTGGCCTTTCTCTGAAGAATTGCAGGTCTCGGGTGAGAAATGCCGCCCCTGGTCGCCTGCTTTATTCCAACATTTGATTTATGTATCTGGTCTCCGATCTTGATTGCTTTTTGCAAGTGTTGTCTCTCCAGCTCATTTTTAAAAAATATATATATTTTATTGATTTTTTTTTTACAGAGAGGAAGGGAGAGGGATAGAGAGCTAGAAACATCAATGAGAGAGAGACATCGATCAACCACCTCCTGCACGCCCCTACTGGGGATGTGCCTGCAACCAAGATACATGCCCTTGACCGGAATTGACCCTGGGACCTTTCAGTCCACAGGCCGACGCTCTATCCACCGAGCCAAACTGGTTTAGGCTCCCCCGCTCATTTTAATGGGGCAGGTTTATCCGAGACATGCAGCCCTCTCGCTGCCTGCTCTTGGTCTTGGAACACAGTAGGTACTTTAAACGGACTGTATACGTTCATTGGGAAAACGGTTGGGGGGAGGGGGAGGATTAGTTCAACTATTTTTAACTTCTTAGTTATTCTAAGGTACATTTCTGGGGAAACCGCTTTGAAATGCCTCCAGCTAGCAATAAAGAGAACACTTTTTTTTTTTTTTTAAAAATTAATCTATGTGGTATTTTGTAAAGCAGAGGTCAGAAAAGAAAGACCATTCATGATGGCCTAACTGTGGACAGGCTGTTGTGCACTCTTCGGTGAGTTTCTTTTTTTAAAAAAAATACAGTGGTACCTCGAGATACAAGTGCCCTAACATACGAGATTTTTGAGATACGAGCCGTCGAGAGAGTGATTTTTGCTTTGAGATAGGAGTAATCGTGCGTATCGGCTGGCTGCACATGACCCACTAGTTTACCTCGACTCGAGTGTCTCATCGTTTCTCACGCCTCAAGGTTACGGAACGAATTAAACTCGTATCTCGAGGTACCACTGTATATTTTATTGATTTTTTTACAGAGAGGAAGGGAGAGATATATAGAGTTAGAGACATCGATGAGAGAGAAACATCGATCAGCTGCCTCCTGCAACCTCCTACTGGAGATGTACTGGCAACCGAGGTAAGTGCCCTTGACCGGAATTGAACCTGGAACCTTTCAGTCCGCAGGCCAACGCTCTATCCACTGACCCAAACCGGTGTTGGCGTATTTTTATTTAAAAAAAACAAAACAATATATATGATTTTGCAAACAGAACTTATTTGCATTAGAATTGAATGGAGCAGGTATGAATGGAACCAAATATATGACCCAAAGCAAATGCCAATAATATGAAGCTGAGAAAATCCTGTGAATAGTAGTCACATTGTAACTCTGTTTTAAGTTCTTTAAAAAAAAATAAAACAGGTTGCCAAAACCGGTTTAGTAGATAGAGGGTCAGCCTGCGGACTGAAAGGTCCCAGGTTCGATTCTGGTCCAGCGCACTTACCTTGGTTGTGGGCACATCCCCAGTGTGGGGTGTGCAAGAGGCAGCTGATCAATGTCTCTCTCTCATCGATGTTTCTAACTCTTTATCCCTCTCCCTGCCTCTCTGTAAAAAAATCAACAAAATATATTAAAAAATATAAAAATAAAACAGTTAAATGATACATGCCTTCATTTCACCTTCACAACAATCCTAAGGCAGCCTTCTTACTTTCTTTATTGTGAAGATAGGGAAACAGGTGAAGTAATTTCCCAAGGCCTTTCAGCCACAGAGAGGGCAACCCAGAGCTCAACCCCGTTACCCCAGGGAGGAGCCCCCCACAGCGTGCCCAGAATTACAGACGCCTGCATCTCACGGCGGCCCCCTCGCAATCAGGACACGGGGCTTGGTTCCGGGAGCGTGGGTAATTTCCCTGAGACCCCGCAGCTGGCGGGCAGCAGAGCCAGGCCCCTCGCTTGTCCCTGCTGGCCTCCCCTTCCCTGCTCTCCTCACCGGCGCCCCAGGCTAAGGACCCTCGGAGAGTCTGCCTACGTCACGGGTGGGAAAAGCACCTGCCTGCTGCCCTCCGCATGTGGATGACGGCGGCCACTCAATCTGAAATGCGCTGGACGTAAAGCTGTCGGCCACTGAGAAATCCATCATGAGACGGTTTCTGCTTTGAAACGCCGTCTCTTCCCAGGAGGAGAAATCTGATAAAGATGGTTATCCCAGAGGCTCTGCTGGATCTGGAGGCGTTCAAGGGTCTGCAAAGCTAGAAAAGGCCTTCAGGGCATGGGGTCCCCCACAAAGCTCCTGTGGAAATGCCCATGTGATTGTGTCATCGTTTGTTTGGGGGTCAAAGATGAAGGGGGTGGCTCTGCTTCTCCAGCCTCCTCACCCCCTGCAAAGTCTGGCCCCACCCCCACCCCTGGAGGGTACAGGGTGGCAGGAGAGCTCCTGGTCCAGTCAGGGGCAGCACGGGCTTGAAAATCATACACAGGGGGGGTCTGTGGTGACTCTGCCAGGTGCCCACTAGTGGGTTGACTCTGGACAAATGCTTTCATCTCCCTGTGCCTTATGGGTATGATTTGTCCTTCCCCGGTGCCCGGTGGGGGTGAGAGCGTCGAAGCCTTTGCAAGTTGGCTCCAGGGGTCGGAGCCATGAGGGACATGGTGCCTGGCAGGGCAAGGGTGCCTCCTCCGAATCTACCGTTGGGCGGAGGGAGACGCGGCTGCTAGTCCCGCAGGTGCCTGGCTGGGAGGCTCTTAAATCCACGTGCCTCTGGGCCAGTTCCCCCACCTTCCATTTACGGGGGGTAGAACAGTACCTGACCCTGGCTTTGAATTCGAGACAGTTACCTGCTATCATCAGGATTTTTAAAAAAATTTTTACACGAGGGTATCTTCCCATTGCTTTTTAGAGAGAGTGGGAGGGGGAGGGAAAGACAGAAATATCGATATGAGAGAAACACATGGACGCGTTGCCTCTTGCACGTGCTTGGTCAGGGCCCGAGCCGGGAGGAGCCTGCGACCCAACTGAGGTCCGTGCCCTTGACCGGAATCGCACCTGGGACCCTTCGGTCCACAGGCCGGTGCTCTATCCACTGGGCCACACCAGCGAGGACCCTGTTATTGTTGTTATTGTCGTCGTCGCCATCACCGTCCTCGTCTTGTCTTTATTCGGGAAGCATCCGGAGCCTGCCATTCGGCAGAGGGACCACATGGCGGGGGGAGAGGGAGCTGCTTCCTTCCTTTCTTTGCGAGGTGTCATTAGAAGGTGCCACCGCCGCCGGGACTGGCAGCTTCATTAAGGAGTCTGTTGACGATGGTAATGAGGCTGGCACATTTGGGATTCCGATTGACACTTCTCAAGACAGAGGCAGAAGCCGGGCTGGCGCAGCAGTGCCAGGAGATGGCTCGAGACCCGGGAAGGGCTGGGAGCCTGCGAGCGTGCCACTGAGAGAGACGCCGGGTGGGAGCGTGGGGCCCGGGGCCCGCTGAGCCCACTCTCCTCTCTCCGGGGCCTTCATGCTCAGCGTCTCACGGCTCTGGGACTCAGTTTCCCGAGCCGGAGCGGAGACACCCGCTCCGCTAGGGTGAGGTAGCCCCGAGGAAGTGGGGTCCTGGGGGCCTGGGCTCCCCGTGGGCACAGAAGCAGAACCCGGGGCTTGTCAAAGGAGGTGGCAGCATCCAATTTCTGTTCTTAGATGGGTGGCATTGGACTTGGTGTGGCGGAGTCACAGGGGGACCCTGGGGAGCCGTGGGGATGCTTTGTCACCACCCTGGCAGCAGATGGGAGGTGGGCGAGGCCTGTGGCTGGGAGGGAGGGAGGTGGACCTGGCCACCACCTTCACCCAGAATGTGAGGGCCGCTTCCCCATGAATGACGTTCTCCATCCTGTGCAGAAAAGCAAAGCGTCATGGGAAGAAGCAGTGAAGGACCACGTGGCCCAGACGCCCGACGAGACTGAAGGGTGGCAGTGCGGGTACCGGGACACACCCGTCCGCAATCGTGAGCACCCAGAGCCCTTGTAAACACGCAAGCCAGAGGGCACCTGTGGGTTGTCTTTGACATCCTGACCGCGATTCTGGATCGACCTTCCCTCTCCTTCCCTTTCCTCCTTGTTGGATTGTCTTTTTTGCCTTCTTTCTGGTTTCCCATCAAGCAATGTGGATGTATGTCTGCTCTGCGCTAGACACCAAGTGGACACCCAGCCAGATCGGGGTCCGGTGGATCCTCCCCCCTGGGAACCACTGGCCGAGACCGAATGCACCCAAAGCCGTGCCGTGCCTGCAAGTCTGAGGCCGAAGAGGTCTCACCAGCGCGTCCCTGGAATGCAGTCCTGACGGCGTCGGATTTTAAATGGGAGCCGTCGCTCGGGGTGGTTTTAAAAATTGATCCCCGTTCATCCTTCTGCCACCGCGACACCTGTCAGTCAGGCCGCGGCTGCTGCCGAGCGGCCTTTCTCGGATTCGGCAGGGAAGGCGTTTAGGGAATAGGCTGGCACTCAAAATGGAAATAGGCGTTTTACTCTCCCTCCCCACGCGATTACTCTGCGATGGATGCCTTGCTATACTTAAGGGCCTGTCCGCATTTACATTAAGAAGCCTTATTTTCTAAGGCTTAAAATGCCATTAAAACCCGTTCGACTGGGTTGTTCAAATGGTCAAATTATCCAAATTTCTTTTTAAAAAATCCATTTGGCTCTTCGCTCACTGGTGAAAATAGGCGCATTGATGTCCATGCTTGGTTTCCGAAGCCCTGAAATGTCTCCAAGACGAAGAGGTTGACACTTTTCTCTCCCAGGGTGGGTGTCTCTGCCCGTTTTGCATTTTCTCCGTAAAAGCTCCTTTTGCTTATAAGGAGGCTGCGTGGATGGGGGCAAGCGTGAAGGTTGTACGGGGGTATTTTCAGGAAACTTGGTGCTTTGGATCTTTGAAGAGAGAGGAAAGAGCAAAAGCATGCTGTGCGTGTTCCTGGGTGCCAGGAAGTGTGCCCGGATTAAAATATTACCTCGTGTGAATGGCACCACCGTCCTGAAGGAAAGGAACTCATCTCCTCTTTACAACTGAGGAAGCTGAGATTCCGAACCAATAGGGTAGAGTCGTTGGCCAAGGTCAGCCGCCAAGCCCATGACCTTTGCACTCTACCACACCCATCATCAGAAATCTCTGAGATACTCATACTTATCTGGAAGGTCAATCAAGATCCCAACTCACACCGAGACTGGTTTGGCTCAGTGGATAGAGCGTCGGCTTGTGGACTGAAAGGTCCCAGGTTCTATTCCAGTCAAGGGCATGTACCTTGCTTGCGGGCACATCTCCACTGTGGGGCGTGCAGGAGGAGGCTGATGGATGTCTCTCTCTCATCGATGTTTCTGACTTTCTATCTCCCTCCCTTCCTCTCTGTAAAAAATCAATAAAATATATTTTAAAAAAAAAAGATCCCAACTCAACACTGAAACATGTAAGACACTTCACTGAGTCCAGTGGTTCGGGTGGAACTTGATTTTCCCAAAGCTGGTCTCACTCTTAGCAAGTCACCTCCCCCTCTCTCCCTCGTCAGAAACATCCACTGAGCATGGGCTGCAACGAGCGCGATTGTCATCACCCTTAAACGATTGTATTGATTTATGCAGTAATTTGCAATTAATAACTTCTGATTAGGGCTGTCACACACGTCACTGGGTCTGTGATGGAGCCCTGTCTAACCCCTTGAAGCTCAGATCCTCTTGTCCTAGGATGATTTCAGCTCCAGCAGCTCATCCTGCTGTTCAGGCGGGATTAGCGAGAGTTCCGCCTTCCACGTTCCGAAAGGTCTTGGTTCGGATGGCAGGAGGTAGGCATGCCCGCTCCGTGCAGGGGACACATCTAACCTTGGCTGCTGAGCAAGGCTTTCAGGATGCATCCACCCCACTGACCTTTGGGGGAGATTTCTCTTACTTTTCCGATCCATTCTGCATGACTGGCCAATGAAGCATCCTCTAAATATTACAGTTACATTTTTTTTTATATGGACAGTGCCCTGTTCTGCATGCTTGGTATCTTCTAGAATAGGGATGAAGGGTGCTCACTAAATATCTCTTGAACGTCTAGGCAACCGAATGAATTGGAAAGAACGGGACCCTTCTCCTCCTCCCCCATCAGGCCTGTTCTGATGCTTTTCATCTTTGAGGACCCGGGTGCAAGGTCATTTCTGCAGGGGGCGTTCTGTAGTCCCCCAGGCCACCCGATTCCACTCTGCCTTTGTCTGGTTAGGTGCTGACCCCCAAGTGTGGCTTTACTGCCTTGGGAGTGGTCGCTCCCAGAGCCCGGCACATAATGGTGCTCAGGTACAACAGGAATGAGTGAACGGATGCCTTCTTTGAAGCCACCTCTTTTCACTGTGGCTTTTCTAAAAGCCGGGCACCTCGCGAGACTCTCAGACTGAGGCAGCATTCCATTTCCTGCAACAGTCACTTTACAGAGAGGAAGGGAGAGGGATAGAGAGTTAGAAATATCGATGAGAGAGAGACATCGATCAGCTGCCTCCTGCCTCCACTGGGGATGTGTCCGCAACTAGGATACATGCCCTTGACCGGAATCGAACCTGGGACCTTTCAGTCCGCAGACCGACACTCTATCCACTGAGCCACACCGGTCTCGGCGTAACGGTCACTTTAAATGACAATGATTTTATTAGACCATTCCATGTAAAACCCTGGCAGGTGGTAAACTGCACTGATTCTTTCCCTCGCAAGAGCTGGCTGCCGCTGTATGTGCTAACAGTGTTTCTTCACCTGACACTCGGGTAGACATGCGGTGAGCCAGCTTCTGGTGTGAGGTCAGGGCCAGGGGCTCCAGGGCCACCCACACGTGACAGGCTCTGTGAAGCGGCGGTGGTGGGGGCCGGGAGCATGGACTTGGGGTTGAGAGACAAGCATGCGTTATCTATTGCTGCGTAACACACGACCCCCAGGTTCGCAGCTTGGAGCGCCGCACGTTGGTGACCTGACAGGGCCGTGGGTCGGGATGCAGTGCGGCTGCCTCTGACTCAGGGTCTCTCATGAAGCCGAAAGCAAGGTGTTGGCTGGGACCGCAGTAGCTTCCAGATGGGACTGGGGAGAACCCGAGCTCAGTCTCGCGGCTGTTGGCAGGAGTCAGTTTCTCGCAGGCTGCTGGGTCGAGAGCATCAGATGGGGCCTCGATTCTCAATGTACGTCCTAAGGCGGTGGTTCTCAACCTTTCTAATGCTGCGATCTTTGAATACAGTTCTTCATGTGGTGGTGACCCTCAACGACAACATTATTTTCGTTGCTACTTCATAACTGTGATTTTGTTACTGTTATGAATCGTAATGTAAATATCTGATATGCAGGATGTCTTAAGTGACCCCCAAAGGGGTCACGACCCACGTGTTGAGAACCACTGTCCTAAGGAATGTCAGCTCCCCGCGGACCTTTCTGTGGAGAACAGGTTTGCCGTTTCAAACTCACTTTCTTCTCACTGGTTCTTGGTCAGAGACATTGGTTCCTTGCCATATGGGTCTCTCCTGCTCACTAAGGCAGCTTGCTCCCCTTAGTCTAAGGACAGAGAGAGAGAAGGAGAGAGAGAGAAAATATGCAAGACAGAAGCCACAGTCTTGTCAGCAAATCCCAGAAGTGCTATTCCGTTGCTTTTGCTGCATTTTTATTCCTGAGCAGTGAGTCAGCGAACCCAGCCCACACTCCGGGCGTGGGCACTGCATGGCGTGCACACTAGGAGGTGGCAGTCCTTGGAACCATCTTAGAGGCTGTCAGCCATGACGTGCCCGGGTCCACACTCCAGCGCTTTCTTTTCATCTCTGAAGGTCTTTAAAGATGCCACCTAACTCTTCTTAGAATCAGATTCCCCTTCAACCCAGGGACGGCCATTTCAGAAGGTGGCTGATAGGATAGAAATGGCTTTGGTGAGACACCACCATTTTGGGTTCTTAGACCTATTTTCAGGTGATAAACCTTGGCAATTGCCGGGGGTCTTGCTCCCCAATCTACACCCTAAGGAAGTGCAGCTCCCTGTGACCTCTCTGTGGAGAACAGTCTCACAGTTTCAAACACACCCGATGGCCACTTTGGTGTCTTCGTTTTTTTGTTGTTGTTGTTGTTGCTGTTGATTTTAATATATTTTATTGATTTTTTTTTAACAGAGAGGAAGGAAGAGGGATAGAGAGTTTGAAACATCGATGAGAGAGAAACATCCATCACCCGCTTCCTGCACGCCTCCTACTGGGGATGTGCCCGCCACCAAGGTACATGCCCTTGACTGGAATCGTACCTGGGACCTTTCAGTCGTCAGGCCGGCGCTCTATCCACTGGGCCAAACCGTTTAGGACATCTTTCTTCCTTTCTTTTTGGCCAGGACCTGCCACCCAATGCCACCTTGTTTTGGGTCTGTCTCTGCCCTAGAGTGGGGCGTCCTGAGGGCAGGGAGTGTGACCGAGTTCTCCTGCCGACGTGTCTCAGGGCCACCGCCCTCTGCCTCCCTGCGGAGGGGCCTCACTCAGCCTGGTGCTCATGAACGAATGAGCAGCCGCTGCCCTGGGTGGCTAATTATCACCCAGCAGACGATCCACCCTGCCAGTCTCCAGCTCCCCCACCTGTGAGGAGGGATCATAGTGAGTCCCCTCCCCGAGCTGTGACGAGGACAGGACAGGCCAGTATGGATGGAGCCGTCCCTAGTAATTAGTAGGCGGCTGACCCAGAGCCTTTGCCCAGCCAGACCTTAGCGTCCTGAGGGGGGCAGGGGTGCTCACCAGCCTTTGGTCCTCTCTGACCCCGCAGTGGCAGGGCCAGGCGCTTATCTGTTTATGTGTTAACTAGAGGCCTGGTGCACGAAATTCGTGCAAGAGGGGGCCTTCCTTCTTCGGCTGCTGGAGCTGGCTTCCCTCTGGAACCAGGAACCTGGGCTTTCCTTGGAGCCTCTGTCAGTCCCCCGGGGCCTGGGCTTTTCCCTGAGCCTCAGCTTCCTCTGGAAGGCCGTCCTGAAGTATGTCCAGTCTCCTTAGCACATGACCCTTTTATTACTATAGATTGCTCCACCCCCAGAGGGAGTTAGACAAGCGAGAAAGGCCGTAACTTCCTCTGTGTCCTCAGGTCTGGCACATGCTGGGCTCAATACATATTTATTGGTGCAGAGGGAAGGGGAGGGGATCTCGAACAAAACAGATGGATTTAAACTCCAAAGCACCCAAGAAGGGCCTCCCAGGAGCCTCTGGAAACTGCCTTCCCTTCGGAACAGACCTCTTTGCTTTGTTTCTCAGAGAGCGCTCCCCTTCAGCCCGTCAGTAGTGGGTCTGAAAGTGCAATCTATTCCAGAGGGAACAGAGAGCCTCAGAGGTTGGATCATGTCATTTCTCAGGCCGGGGACCCGCTGCCCTGCTGAGATTCACGGAGCCAGAAGAAATGAGGGGCTGGAGAAACATGAGCAACCCATCCCCCGGCAGGACCGCCTAGTTAAGTGGTTCTCAACTTTTTTTTTAATGCGCTGACCTTTTAAGACAGCTCCTCCTGTGGTGGTGACCCCCAATCTTAAAATTATTTCCATGGCTACTTCATCACTGTAATGTTGCTACTGTTATGAATCATCATGTAAATATCTGTGTTTTCTGATGGTCTTAGGCTCTACAGCAGCGGTTCTCAACTGGTGGGTCGCGACCCACAGGCTGAAAACTGCCAGCAAGGACTGGTTCCTGCTCTGCGGGTCAGTCTGTGATGGCCGGAAGCGTCAGCTCCCGATGACTCCGGTCTCCTTTCCCAGGCCCTCCACGCTGCGGGCGAGAACACGGGTTGGCAGTGGTTCTGCAGCCATTTCCTCCTCCCCTGGCAAACGTGGCTCTTTCTTCTCTCTCTCTCTCTCTCTCTCTCTCTCTCTCTCTCTCTCTCTCTCTCTCTCTCTGTTAGCGGTTCTCAATCTGTGGGTCGCGACCCCTTTGGGGGGTCAAAGGAGCCTTTCACAGGGGTCACCTAAGACCATCGGAAAATGTAGTAATGTAGTTTACTGTTGTTCTATTAAGACTGTTACCCATGTTACATCATGCTTCAAGACAAAACTTCATTTATTTGTAATTAGAAATAAATATTTCACAATATCTAATTGTGATTATCACTCTGCTTTAATTATGTTCCATTTGTAACAATGAAAATACACCCCGCATATCAGATATTTACATTATGACTCATAACAGTAGCAAAATGACAATGATGAAGTAGCCACGGAAATAATTTTATGGTTGGGGGTCACCACCACATGAGGAGCTGTCTTAAAGGATGGTGGCATTGGGAAGGCTGAGAACCACTGCTCTATGTGTTGATGCCCAGGCTTCCAGGAATGAATGCCTCAAATACCCGGATCGGCCTTCCTCCTCCCTAAACAGGGGAAAACCCCACGGTGGTACCTTTCCTCCCAAAGCCGCTGTCCGTTGGACAGGACATAACGTGATTGGACAGCTGACAGGCTGGAAGAGAGGTTATTTGTGCTGGGCAGAGTGCATCAAGCCCGGATGTGTTTTACGTAAAGAACACAACACGTCTTCAAGAAAGCAAACTGCGTCGCGTACCCTTCGTGCGGGGAAACAGCCTCGCGCCGAGTGGAACTGTTGCGTGGCCGTGGACGTGGGGGTTTGCGCCGTGCTCTGTGGTAAGAGGACACGTGGTGGTCCTCAGGTGCGCTTGCCCGGGTTCCTGCGACGAAGAGGAGGTATCAGTCCCGCGTGGACTCCACATGTGGCTGAGACACAACGTGGCGAGCAGGGAAACCGCGTTCCCCTTGACCTTGTCCATCGGTCAGTGGCGAGATGGATGCTCCCCACTCCCCGCAGATCAGGAATAAAAGCATCGGAGAGGCAGAGGTGTCCGCCCTGAATGACTCATCCTCTCCCGGGGAGAGAGCCGCTCGCCCGAGACTGACCGCAGCATTTTAAATCGCTCATTAGCCGAGTCCTTGCTCCGAGTGTCCCTAAATGGGATTAAGCCCTCGCCACGCAGGTTTCCTGAGAGGCCTCCCCTTCCACCCGTGCCGAGACTGGGACGCGGCTCAGGCTGTGCTTTCGGGAGAAAGGGGTGGGTTTGCCCCGAATCGCTGTCCCAGACGCCAGCGTCTCACCCCCAGGGGTCAGCTGCTGAGCCACGAGGACTTATTTCATGTCCCCGTGGGAAGATGGGGCTTGGGGACAAGCGAGTCTGAGTGGCTCTGGTGACGCCGCTGGAGCCTCCGTGTCGGGAGGGGACTCTGGTTCCGGAGGAGACTGGACACAGGCCCTGCCCTGTCCCAGGGGCTACTTCCCACCCCTGGGGCTGCAAGGGCTGGAGGTGGGGGGCGGGGTGCTGGCGCTCTGGGCCCCCACTTCAAACACCGGGGTGGTTCACCCAAGCATCCCACCCACTCCCCGTCCCTCTCTTCCTCACTTCTTTGTTCTTTCTTTCAATTTACTAGCATTTATGGGATCAATATTTTAAGCGTCTTGAACATCTTCCCTGAGGAAGTTTAATTTTTCTTCTTTCCTTCAGCAAACTGGCTCCCAGCGGCTGCACGGGCCAGGCGGGCTTTCCCAAGCTTAGCCTGGACAAAATGCCAGTTCTCCTCAAAACCGGTGTGGCTCAGTGGATAGAGAGAGCATCAGCCTGTGGACGGAAAGGTCCCAGGTTCGATTCCGGTCAAGGGCATGGACCTTGGTTGCCGGCACATCTCCAGTGGGGGGCGTGCAGGAAGCGGCTGATCGATGTCTCTCTCTCTCATGGATGCTTCTAGCTCTCTGGCCCTCTCTCTCCCTTCCTCTCTGTAAAAAATCAATAAGATATGTTTTTTGTTTTTCTTAAAGCCAGCTCTCACTGCATTAGTGTTTTGTTCTCAATTCCCAAGGCAACGGGTAGATCTCTTTGAGTTGGCCATTTTCAGATGGGTTTACTTTGAGCTGTTTATTCATGCACCGTGCCCGTTTTGTGGGGGGAGATGTTTGTCTTTGGGGCTCCTTGGTTGGGTGCTTTCTGTCTAAAGGCTATGTGTATTGTTTCTAATATATTTCTAGTGAACATTCCTTTGCCTTTTAATTTTGTTGGTGATGGTACTTGAGAGAGAAGTCTTTAAAGTTTTGTGCAGTCAAGTGTCCTTAGAATTTTTGTGAAGGATTTTGCCATGACCTTCCTGCTTAAGGAGTCTTTTTGCTCACTTCGAGTTTTAGCATCTGTTTATGTTTTCTAGAAGGCCTTCTGTTTTGTCGTTATTTTTCATTTGAATTTAAATGCGATCTACCTGACATGAGTTACAATTTTCTTCTGAGAGCCTGTCCCTTTCTAACGTCACCTATTGGGTCATCATCGATCGCTTTACAATTGGATTGCTAATACTGTGTTATTTTCATATGTGCCATTTACACACGTGCGCACTCACCTACACAAGCCTTTCCACAATTAGCCGTTCTGGTCACCTGCTTTCAGTTGTTCGTATTACGGTTTTACTAGGGGCCCAGTGCATGAATTTGTGCACCTTGAAAGGAACTGTAGGCCATGAGGCTGTGGTGGGCACAGAGCTGGGTCTCAGCCTATTCTCTGCCCTTTCCCTGTCCCTGATCCAAAAAAAAAAAAAGAGAATGTTTTGATTGAAATTGTGTTTAATGTTTATATTAATTTGGAAATAATGGGCTGATTTCTCTTTCAAGCAGTGGGGACTGGGATTTTGGAGCAAACTTTGGAGAGCGCTGAGGAATTTCAACATGGGATTGGAGGCTGCAGACATGTGAATAACGGACAAGAGATGCCTAAAGAGAAGTTTTAAGAAGTTGTGCAATAGAACATAAGACTGCTTTGGCATTTTTAAGGCAAAGAAGTAAAGAATCAGTAAAGATGCTGATTCTCCCCTCCCTGCCCCCCTAATTTTCTCTAGGATTTTGTGTTTCCCCTGTCTGTGACTTGTGCTAAGATGGCTCCCACGGTAACCCACCTTTGTCCTGGGTTGTTGATCTGGCATCCTGTTAATTTATCAAACTGCATTAAAGCTATGGATATTTTCTTTCAGTTCATTATGTAAGATATTGCAGCTACATTATTTGATGATTTATAACACGAATGATTATGAATGACGAATGAGCGCATTTCTTCTTCTTTATGACTTGTATTTATTTTTCCCACCTCAAGACGCTACTGGAATCTGCAGAACAATGCTGTGCGTGACTGGTTGGAGCTGGTGTTCCTGCCTTCCCTTCCATGTGCATGGGGAGAGTGGGGATGCAGGCATTGCATGTTATATTGGCTGCTGTTCAGTACACATAGTCTTTAGAATATTAAGAAAGTATCCCTCTCGTCTCTGAATGCTTCAACAGATTTTATTTTTCTCTTAAGAAATGGGTGTTGAATTTACAGAATTTATTTTGGCATCTGTAAAGATCATATTATGCATATAATTTCTTCCAATGTTGGCATCTTACTCCCTGGGATACATTCAATTAATAGGCAGGGACACATGAAGTCTCTTTATATCCTTAGTAAAACATCTAGAATTGCCCTCCTGTGCACTTGGGTTAACTGAGCCGCTATTGGATGGAGGTGCTGCCCGTGGTCTCGCAGGAATTTAGATGTCCAGTTTTTGTTTTTGTGCCATCCGTTGTCAGCTTTTGTTGTGAGTGGGAGACAACTTTATAATTTGAATGAAGGATTTTCCCATTATTTCGTATGCTCTGGATAAAATTATATGTAACAATAATTATCTATTTCTTGATGTTATTAAGAACTAGCAAAATTACTTGGCCTAGAGGTCACTTGGGAAGATAATTATGTTAAAAATTCTTTTTCCATGTTTCCCCCAAAGCTATGGGTTTATTAAAGTTTTCAAATTCTTCTTGGATTAATTTTTGTTGCTTCAATTTTTCAGAAAATCCTGTTCCTCAGAATATTTTCAGTTGTCTTTATATGGGGCTGTATATTCTATTTTTTATCATTTTTAAGCCTTATCTGAGACAATATCTAATTTCTCATATCTAATTTTGCATATCCTATATAATAAAGAGCTAATATGCTAACTAGACCAGACGGTGAAATGACCTTCTGGAATGGCCTTCTGGACCATCTTCTGGAATGACCCAGTGGGTGGGGCTGTGGGGTGTGGGGCCATGAGGCAGCTAGGAATGTGAGGGCCAAGTCCCTTGCAAGAATTTTGTTTGTTTAATAAATTTGATTTAAAAATGGCCTTTTTTTTTTTCTAAATCCCAGTTCTTATCTAATTATTTGTTAATGCTATTATATCAATACTAGAGGCCTGGTGCATGAAAATTCATACCTGGAGGGGGAGGGGTCCCTCAGCCCACCTTCCCCTCTCACAGTCCAGGGGCCTCAAGGGTGGGAGGTGACTGCCAATCAGGGGAAAGTGATGCCCCCATCACACCTCTATTGCTGCCACTGCTGGCAGTGCAAGCCTCAGCCGGCCCTGGTTACCTGAGCCTTGGGCAGCTCTGGGCAGCTGGGAAGATGCTATATGAGGCCTTCCTGCTCCTTGGGCTGGCCTTGGGTGGCTGGGGCCTAGGGCAACTGGGGGACTCTGGAGGCAGGCTGAGGGGCTTGGATACTGTCATCTTGTGGCTGTGGGAATCACCATCTTTGAGGGTGTGTCAGTCAATTAGCATATTCCCTCCTTATTGGCTGTGGGCACCACCATCTTTGTGAGGGTGTGATGGTCAGCATATTCCCTCTTTATTAGATGGGATAAATTAATTAATATTTGATTTTTACTCAATATGTTTCTTAGCCTCTTTTACCCTTATATTTATTTTGTTTTCCTTAAAATAACTTACATTTAAGGAAAACAAAATAAATATAAGGGTAAAAGAGGCTAAGAAATATATTTTGTTCAAAACATACTTTGTTCAAAACAACTTTTTTATTTTTTAATTCTAATTTTTCTTACTATACTTACTGAAAGGATTTGGGCTAAACTGCATGCGTTTAGTGTTCAGTCGCTATGATCCACACTCAAACACTCTTGGTCCTAAACCACAGTCTCTCTGTCCTTGAAATATTTATTTTGATTAATTACTCAGTCATTTCCAGTATATCTTCAGGTCATATTTTCCAGGGGGAGTATAGTGGTAGTATACTTCCTTGCATGGCTGAATATCTTCCTTTGTCCTTCACACCTGTCACTTGGCTGGGTATAAAATTACTGAGTCACGGTATTGTCTTCTCAAAACTCCTTAGACACTCTCACTTGCTTCTTGATTTGAAATATTTGGAAGTCTGACAATAGCCACATTTTAATTTTCTTTTGTAAGTACCTTGTTAACTCTTGCCATCAGGCCTTGCACCAAGTTTGTAGGAAAAATTTCCCTCGAGATTCAAAGTTCCTTTTGTATATGATTCTTTAGAGAACAATTGGTTGGAATAATGCGAGTCTTTTTGAAAAGAAAAACTCAGATATTTCCAACACTGACGTTTCCTGTAGATATTTTCTCAGCCTTTCAGCTCTGCGAATCCTGGCCACGTCCTCTGAAATGCCAGCTTTTTGAGTAGCGGGTCTTTGCTCTCTATCCTCCACGTCTTCACCTCCACACGGCTGGTGTCTCTTTGCCTTCTCTCTTTATCTGAGGGATCCACAAACTCTGCTGTGAAAGACAAAATGGAACATATTTCAGTTATGTGGGCCATTTCCTCTCTGTAGAAACCGCTCAACTCTGCTTTGAAAGCACAAACACTACCCTACACAATGGGGGAGGGATAAACACAAATAAAACAAGCTGCAAGCTGGACTTCACCCAGGGCTGAGGTTTGCTGCCCTTTCCTCCGCATTCCTGGGTGGGTTCTTTAATTGGTTTTCTGTTTACGGATCCAATTTTCTGCTGTGTAGAACCTGGTCTCCGGCTCCTTCAGCGAAGAACGGCCTCATGAATCAGGATGGCTGGCTTTAAATCTCAGCACTTCCATTTTCTAGTTTTTCGAGTTGGGCGAGATATTTAACAGGGCCTGAGTCCTCTAGCCTGTCAGGTGGACGTGACAAAGAGCTTACTTGGAGAGTCCTCAGAAGCAGCGAGGGAGCTAATAGATGTCCTGCACGTAGAACAATGTCTGGGACGTCGTAAACCTTTGGTAAGTATCAGCTCGTATTGATTTTTTCATAATCTTTTTTTTTCAGATCTCTTTTCAGATCTCGGGCTGCATCTGAGCCTGCTATGATAAAAACCATGTACCGCTCGTGTTTAGTGCTTTCTATATTGTACTGAACTTTAAAGAGAACACAAATCAGATGCGTTCTAAACTTCCCGGGGTTTCCTGTAATAAATGCTTTTCTCAGGTATGCTTTTCATCTCGTTTTTCCCAGCGCTGGCTCCCATTGTTCGCACTTCATTTGGGCCTGGCTTGTTTTGTTTCATGTTTGCTGTTACTTGAGGGAGGATTGAGCTTCCTCCCAGGATTATTCCTGCTATTTCTAACAGGCCGTATTTTCCGGCGTATAAAACCTGGGGATGGCCTCTATTTTCGGGTGTAGAAGATGACCCCCAACTTTCCCAGTTAAAATATAGAGCTGGGGATATACTCGCCCTAGAAGATGACATCCGGTGTATAAGACGACCCCCGACTTTTGAGAAGATTTTCCTGGGTTAAAAAGTCGTCTTATACACCAGAAAATACGGTAATCCTCTTGGATCTTCACCCAAAAGCCTCACCGACATGCCATGCCTGTGGCAAAATTTTGGGTAAAGAGCAGGCAAAGGATCTACCCAGATCCTCATTCTGATTCTGCTGGCCTCCTTCAGATTCCCCCTGCTCCCTCTTCCAGTCTTTGAGGCTAAGATTTTGTCTGGGGACTATCTGAGCAATCTAAGACTCATCTCATATTGACGCATGCAGAATTACATTAGTTAAAGTCTGTGTTCCCCACGCGTGTTCTGGATCCCCTGAGCTTCTGCTTTCTCCTGATCGCAACATGCTCTCTCTTCGTCCCTTTGTCTCCTATTCCTGCGCATTAGTTGATGATGGGGGTGAAGGAGATACAAAAGAACAGAAATCAGAGTGCAGGGGGTGGTTCTGAACTCTCAGAAAGTGCTCACAAGCGCAGAGGCCATCCCCACGTCTTATGTTCAATGGTGCGGCCTCCAACATGCTAAGCAAGGGCTTTCAGATTGTTTAACTGGGAGTATTGTCCTGTCCTTCTGCTAGGCGTGGTGCATTTTTCAGAGGGGAGACGTGAGTCGCTGACCAACTGTTCTTAGTCACCTTTACCGGAAGAGTGGGCAATGTGTCTTCGAGCTAAGTCTGTTGGCAGTGATACCGTGGACCTGTAGTACGTATTTGCTCTTATTTTTGTCTTTCTTTTTTTTTTTAAAAAAAAAAATATATTTTTATTGATTTTTTACAGAGAGGAAGGGAGAGGGATAGAGAGTTAGAAACATCGATGAGAGAGAGACATCGATCAGCCGCCTCCTGCACGCCCCCCACTGGAGACGTGCCCGCAACCAGGATACATGCCCTTGACCGGAATTGAACCTGGGACCTTCCAGTCCGCAGGCCGACTTTGGCATATTTTTGTCTTTCTTTATGCATCTTTGCATACAAGTAGGGCTGGGCTTCATCAGGCAAGCTCCACGAACACCTGGAAATCACTCGAATGTGCTTGGTGACGAAACACAAAGGTGAACGGAAAGAGCACGGGCCACAAAATTAAACAGAAGTAGGTGAGAACGCCGAGGCTCTCGTTTTGCGTGTGACTTTGTTCAGGTCACAAGATGGATCCTTTTCAACAGAAAAGATGGGATGACAATTTTATGAATATTTAATAAAATACTATGTGGGAAGGGCCCACGCAGATGCTCCGTTAAATATCCCCAGGATTGCTGTTGCTTTTGCCGTTTGCTCCTTCCCACAGACAGAGGGGCACTGTGTTCACGTCTTTGCTTTTTAATCTAGAGACGGACATCGTGCTGTAGATGAGGGTCATTTATTATATGAAATCATCCTTTGTGCACACGTAAAGGTCATTTGTTTAGATAAGAGCATGCCCCCAAATATCTTAGAAAACACATTGAAACGACTTAGAACTGCTTCTGTTTGCCCTCTTGACCATTAACGATGTTCATGTCGCGTGGTTCAAACTAACATAGCTGGGTGGTATTTATTTGTGTACTTCTGGTATTGTTGTATGACGTGTATAACATAACCCGATTCACTTAATCATTTGGAGCACAAGACTATGCTGGACCTTTTGGAATTGGCCGAAGGAATGAGTTTAAATAACCCACATTTGCATAATTCCTCTAAAATGATGTTGCAAATCTATTTCTGAAAGTTCGTGACTGAATGGGTGAAACACAATTCTCACTTGAACTTGGACTCCACTGCTTAAGTGGCTGACACAGGATGACTCCTTAACATTGCTGATTTCTCAGTCCTCATTAAAGTCCTCCACTCAGCCTCACTCCGAGGGCTGAGCAGGTAACGTTCTCACGGCCCTGGGTTAGTGCTTGTCTGTAGCGGAGACTCAGTAGATGGTGATGACTCACTAGTGTCAGAGATCCTATTGTTACAAGGCCACCGGCTTTTGCAGGGAAAGAGGAGCAGGCTTTTAAGTGTCCTTAGACGCCACCCTGGAGGAGAGAAAACATGGGTTCCCAGCCCTGGGGACCCCGAGGAGAGGCCGGGTCCTTGTGGGACAGGTGAAGTCATGACATTCTCAACTGTCCACCCACAGGAGGGCACTGAGGTCTGCGTTGGGAGTCAGCTCTGAAGGTGATTCCCCAGGATCTGCTCCTCCCAGTAGTCACGTCCCTGGGCAAGCGTCTTCTGTTGAGTGTGGGCTGGACTGGTGACTCCCCGCTAGCAAAGACCGTAGGACAAAGAGGATGACCTGTCACTTCTGGGATTAGGTCTTTGGAGACTGACTTCCATGACACCTAGAAGCTGCCTCTCTCATCCCTCACCTGCTTACTTGTCCAAACCCAACTGCCATGCGGGGAGCTGTGTAGACGATCTGATGTGCCCGGATCTGGCAAGGAGAGGGGACGGCCTCCACCCAGTGAAGAGCTGAGGTCTTTGGTCAGCAGCCTCCAAGGACGTGGGTCCCACCAACAACCACGGGAGGGAGCTTGCAAAGGGCGCTTCCTCATGAGCCTTAGGTGACTGCAGAGGCTGCTGCCGGCGTGGCTACCTCCCAGAGAGACCTGAAGCAGTGAGTCCAGATAAGATGCGTCTCTTCTCGCCCGTTAGGAAACGCAAGATAATGAGCATGCTCCATGCCACTCTGCGTGGGGCGATTCGTTATGCAGCGACAAGTAAGGAAAACAAAGTATCTGTGGAACCACAAGTGACCCTTTTGTGCCAACAGTAAGATCTGGGAAAAGGTGGCTTTGAGGCCTTCCTGTGGGCAGAGGCAGGTTCCGGCAAACGGCGAATGATGGTCGAAAAGGGGGCTCTGCTGAGTGGAGGTTCTGGGGCCTGATTTTGGAGGTTTGGGCATTTGGTAAAGTAAACAACAGCAGACGGGCGTTGACTGAGGTGGGGACCCCAGAGCTTTGTAGCCCATTTCACCTAAATCTCCTCCCCTCTGGGGCACACTTGGGAAGTCACAGATCAGGAGGAGGGAGCGGAAGCACGGACACTCGCCTGGGAAATGCTGCCTCTGTCAGCTCAGTGCCCTCAGGTCTGGCCAAGGCCAAGGCCCTGTCTCCTGAGTTTCCTGGTTTCTTGGTTGGTAAATACTCCCCCCACCCCCCACCCCTATTTTTTAAAAATAAAATCGTTTTATTGATTTCATAGAGGAAGGGAGAAGGAGAGAGAGAGTCATGGATCAGAATCAAAATCTTTCAACCTGCCCCAAGTCACACAGCAAGGTGAGAGCCTCAGCGTTCTCACCTCCTTCTGCCGAATTCTGCAGCCCATGCCCTTTCCATCGGCCTTTGTGTCCCATCGAGAAGCACGTTTGAGCAATTTCCAGGTGTTCATGGAGCTCTCCCCCATGAAGCCCGGCCCTGCCTGCCATCACAGAGAGAATCCTGCATTCCTCCCACGGGGGAATCTGGCCCGCCACCCGGGCACGTGCCCTGAACAGGAATCAAACCACGACCTCTTGGTTCATAGGTCGATGCTCAGCCACTGAGCAATACGAGCTGGGCTCCATGGGTACTTTGAATGACAGACTGACTGTCCAGGTGTTCTCTGTGGGAACCTCTTTCCACATCCTGAGTGGTTTAGGGTTCCCGGTTCAGGGTTCGAGTTCTGAAGGAGGCTGCACGCAAATGAAATGAGAGACCAGAAAACATTAATTTGGTTACGGAACGAAGTAAACTCGTATCTCGAGGTACCGCTGTATTTGGAAATGGCCCCAGCTTTCGGTTAAGACACGAGCGGCAGCAGTGGGTCTCCCCTGGCTTCTGCGGGGGGCGTTGTGTGTTCCCGGGGGATGGTGAGCCCCAGCCCCGAGCAGGGAGGGAGCAGACTCGCGCTGGCACAGTGACAGGGACCATGGCTAGCAGGCCTGGGTGCCCGCGTGGAGGAGGCAGCGTGCCAGCCAAGGGCAGCTGGTGCTTGGACCTTCACGTTCCAGGGAAGAGAGGCCGGCGGCTCGAGGGTGGTGTTTAACCCAGAGGAGCAGGCTCCTCTCGTTGGGGGGCGGGCTCCTGGGTCTTCGGGATGACGTGGAGGCCGCCGCTGCGGTGACCTGGCTGGGGATCCCTGTGGCTCCTGCTGCAGACACTCCGTGCCAGCACACAGTCCGCAGCCGGGCTCCGGCCTCCAAGGAGGAGAGTCTGCGATGGCCCGGTGCTCGTTGTTCCGCTCCACCGGCGGCCTAACTAGACGGCGTGAGCGTTCGCATCGCCTGCATATTCCAGGCCTCTGCAGGGGAGGCGGGCCCCGGAGCCGGAGCCGGCTTGCCAGCAGCAGGCGGTGTTGGGATGAATGAAGGAGATTAAAGACCTGCAGCTCCCCGAGTCTCTCTCCACCCCATTCGCCCCAAGGAGCTGTTTTCGAGGGGCGGGGCAAATGGCAAAGAGGGATTGGCACCGAGGCGAGCCACTACTGCCAACCCCCCTCCCCCACGCTGGCTGATCCCAGACCCGGGCAGGTGTCATGGGGGAGGGGGTGTCATTGGAAGACCCCCAGGGTGGGCGGGCAGACACGTCCGGCGTGTCCCCGCGTGGTTTCTGCGGAAGCGGGAATACGTGCATGGAGAGCCGCCCCGGGCCCTGGATGGATTGCAAAGTGCCCCTTTCCGGCCGGCGCCGTGACAAAGCCCACGGTGGGTGTCAGAGGCGCGTGCTCTGGTGTTTGGGATTTAAGGAAAATCTGTAATTTCCCCCTCCCTGCATTTCCTCAGAGAAATTAGCTATTCTATGCGCTGCATAAATTTTCAGGTTTTGCTAGCACGACACTCAGGGTGTTGAATTTTTTATGACAAAAAAATGCTGTAATAATTGTTGAACAGATGTACGTGTTGGAGACTGGGCCCTGGCAGACCTCACGGAACCTCGATTAGCAATTTAACCCTGTGGGCCCCGTCCGCCGGGGCGGGAGCCGGAGGCTGGGCCGGCTGCTTCCTGGCCCCGGGCGCCGAGGCAGGTGCGTGTCCTGGGAGGAGCAGGCGCTGTGATGAGGAGCTTGGGGCCCCGCCAGCCAGGAGGACCCTGTGCGTTCTCGTCCCCGCGTGGCCAGCCACCGAGGTGTCTGGGGGGTGGAGGAGGAGGCAAGATTAACTCACCAATTGACACGAAGGGACACTGGTCACGGGTGCCGTGGCCTGTGAGCCTCAGAGAGGACCAACAACACGGCGTCCCCCAAGGGCACGGCAGGGACCGCCTCTTGCTCTGGGCTTGCTTGGCACAGGCCGGGCAGGGCCGACTTACACCTCCAAGTGCCATCATCCGGGGACCTCCCTCTATAGGAGACAGCCAGGGGGCGACTTGCCAGGACTTTGTCCAGCCTGTGATACAGCGGTTTTCAACCTGTGGGTCGCAACCCTTTGGGGGTCGAACGACCCTTTCACAGGGGTCGCCTAAGACCATCGGAAAATGCAGATATTTACATCACGATGCATCACAGTAGCAACATTTCGTGGTTGGGGGTCACCACCCCATGAGGAACTGTATGCAAGGGTCTCGGCCTTAGGAAGGTGGACAACCACTGCCGTGATAGAAGCGTGCAGAATGCCTCTGAACCCAAAGAAGGTGGCAGGCTGCGAGAGAAGGCGTGGGGACAGCCATCATCGGCAGGGCCACCATGGGCTGGTGGCTGCCAGGAGGCTGCCAAGGGTCCCACCTGAGGATGCTGCCACCTGGGAGCCCTGCCCTGGCTGTGGGCAGGGCCTGTGGAGGAGAAAGGGGTACTACTGTCTGGATCACTCAGCACAGTGGTTCTCAACCTGTGGGTCGCGACCCCTTTGGGGGTCACCTAAGACATCCTACATATCAGATATTTACATTACGATTCATCACAGTAACAAAATGACAGTGATGAAGTAGCAACGAAAATAATTTTGTGGTTGGGGGTCACCACCACATGAAGAACTGTATTCAAGGGTCGTGGCCTTAGGAAGGTTGAGAACCGCTCACTTAGCAGAATACTCGATACGAATCATAGCCTAGTGCCGTCACGACCAAACGGACAACCAGACACCTGGGTCCCGGCAGCGACAGCAGCAGGCGTCAGGCCTGGGTCCCTCACCAGTGAGAAGGCATCTCAGGGTGGGGACCATCACCTCAGCCAGAATTCAAGATGAGCCCCTGGCCTGGCCCGGCCCCTCCTCAGAGGCAGCCCCTTCCTCCATGTGCACTGCAGAGGGCAGCCGGGGATGCCTGAGAGCTGGGGCCATGGTGCCCCATCCCTGCCCGACTCCCCGGGCCTCCTCCCCTGTGGCCCCCACAGAAGGGGATGCATGAGAGCCCTCCCCCTGCTCCCTGTCACCACGGTCTCCGGCCATCTCTCCGCACACGGGCATAGCGGCTTTCAGACTTGCCCTGCTCCCTTCCTCCCACCCCTTCCGGGGCCTCTGCTCTGGATGGGCCTTGGGGACCCAGGGCTCTGGGTGTTAGCACCGAGCTGGGGTGGGCAAGGGGAAGCAGCACCCAAGATGGCTATCTGGCCACCCGCCTCTGCCTCCGCGTGGCCAGTGAGTGCACCCCAGAACGTGGCGCTCAGAGGGGACCCCCACTTCCCTAGCAGCAGCTCTAAGGCCTCGGCCCCCCACCCGCCCCTGGCCAACCTCCTCTCCCCCTGGCCCTCCCCACGGCTGGTGCTTGTTCAGCTCCCTGTGCCTCCCTTCACCACCCCTTCCTTCCCTGTTCCTGGAAAGGAGGCTGCATCTTTGTATGTTATAGTCATATAAACCTCCTAACGTTTTGGGTAAGAAAAAAAAATAAAAAAATAAAAAAACCAAATAAAAGATTGTGGGCTGGATCTGTGTGCAGCAAGCAGGAGGCAGCCGATTCATGATTCCCTCTCACCATTGATGTTTTTCTCTCTCTTCTTCTCCTTTCCTCTTTGGAATCAGTAAAAATATTTTTAAAGTTAGGGGTTTATTGCAGGGGGAGAGTATGGGCAGAAAGTCAGGCAAGAGAAGGGAGAATAGAAGGTCTTCCACAAAATTTTTGAAAGAGACGTTGAGTTAGTAAAGGGCACCCTTAGATGAGTGAGTGTCTGTATGTGTGTGTGTGTGTGTGTGTGTGTGTGTGTGTGTGCATACACTCATGAGCCCACATGTGCCCTCAGTGTGAGGACTTAGTGTCTCATAAGGGACTTGGGGATCATGCAGGGGTGGAGCTGATGACAGTTCGGCCTTCCCCAGAGAGGAGGAATGGCCACAAGGCAAAGGAGGTGCCAGGCCCAGGTTTCAGAAGGCCTCCTCCTCACTGAGGGGGCGATGAACTTGGGGTTGCTCACCAGCATTGAGTTGCCTGCATGCAGACTGGACACTGGCGGGTGCAGGCAGAACAGGAGAGATGGAGGCAGGTGGAGGCTGGCCCGGGGGCGTCTCCACCGGCTCCTGTGTGTCTGCTGGTGATGCCAACAGAGGGTGAACTTTAGCACAGGGCCCAGGGAATTCAGACCCTACACCCTGGAAGTAGCCTGGCTCCCCTGCCACGTATACTTCAAACTCCAATGAACAGGCAACCAGAATGGCAAGAATGTCCCAGATACCAACTCTGATGTGTTTCCTTCCAGAAACCACTTCTGTCTGAGTCAGAGAGGCGTCTCCCGCTGGCCTGGGCCCTGAGCCGGTGCCTGGTCTGCGTGCTGGGAACCCAATCCTACCTTGTGTGCGGAAAATCAACGTTGAGGTCTAGGACGGCGTTACCTTTCAGTGAGGAGGTGATTCCAGAGAGGCTCTTAGCCCCGAGTGTGTAATGTGGCTAAAAAAATGCAACATGTGGGTTTGACCATAGAAACTCCCTTTTTGTAAAACTCAAAACACAACAGCCAGCAAGCATTTGAGAGGAAGGCAGTCCAGTAACCAGCTGCCAACATGGTGTGCTCAAACTGCCTCTCCACCTGGGTTTGTTGAACACTTTCTCTTTTAAAAAAAAATAAATATTTTATTGTTTTTTTTTTTTTTTTTTTTTTTTTACAGAGAGGAAGGGAGAGGGATAGAGTTAGAAACATCCATGAGAGAGAAACATCGATCAGCTGCCTTTTGCATGCCCCCTACCGGGGATGTGCCTGCCACCAAGGTACATGCCCTTGACTGGAATCGAACCCAGGACCTTTCAGTCCACAGACCGATGCTCTATCCATTGAGCCAAACCGGTTTCGGCTGATGAGTTCTTCAGGGCAGAGAGATTGGGGCGTGGCCCCGCCTGGTGGGGCCCAAGCGGGGTGCCCTCGGGTGAGAATCCATCCTGGGTCCAAATAAAACCTCCCCAGGGGCTGTGTGGGCCTCCGCATCCCCCGGGGTGAGGCTCCTGCACCTCGGCACTGCTCCGTGGCTGCCCCTCCTCGACAGTGCGGGTGGCGTGAAATGTGGGGACAGCTCCAGCTGCCACGGGCTTCGCAGACACGTGTTGTGCTGAGCGCCACAAAACAATGAGATGGCTCCTGGGTAGAATTTATCGCACACTTAGTTTCAGTGCAATCACACGCCGCCCCTCATAAATTATATGCAGTGTAACGCTGACCTGCACTCCTGACATTCCCTCACTGGCCTTGGCTCTCTAACGGAATCCTCTCTAGTCTGGTCCAGGCCAGCTCTTCCTCCCATTTCCACTCACAGCCTGCTGGTTCCCTTGGTTTTGCTTTTTTCTGTGAAGTGCATCCTTCTGTGCTTGGATAACCATTTTTTCTCTTGCATCAACGCACTCATGACTCAGAACAGATATCCTCCATCTACAGTTTAACCGAGGAAAATCTTCTCACAAGTCAGGGCTCGTCTTCTATGCCGGTGTCATCTTATAGGGCGAGTATATCCCAATCTCTATATCTTAACTGGGAAAGTTGAGGGTCGTCTTATACGCCCAGTCGTCTTATACAACGGAAAATACGGTACTTTCCTCTCCAAATATATTCAACAGAGATTGCTTTCTCCCAAGCCTCTCTGTCCTGATTCATGACCCCTAGTTTTCACTGGCCATTATTTTATTTAACGCGTTTCTATCGTGAACCACCTCATGCTCTTGGCTGACCACGAATGAGCCTGAGTTCATAAAAATGCATCTATCTCTCTCTACATCTATGCCATAGGCCGGCCATTGTTGGCATTACATCTCTTTGAGACGGATGCCCTTACTTGTCTCTCTATTGTCCTGTCCCCCACCTTCCTTCCTGCCCATGGGACTAGCGTTCACAATGGCCTCAGTGTACGTGGTGGTTTCAGGCTCAGTTTCTTGCGCTGCCAAACACGAGGGCGCTGGCTTGCCCGGTTCATCTCCTCGCGCCAGAACACGGTAGGTGCTCCATGCAGCCTCTGCGTTGGCTTTTCTCAGGTTGAGCGGCCACTCTGGCCCAAGCCATTGGCTGACCTCTCTCATATGGCCCTCATCCTAAGACCCTGTGATGAGAATCAATGCTCATTCCTGATCTTGTCGAGATTTGCTTCTGTACCAGGGCTGTCTGTCAGTTACCTGACATGGCCAAGATTTCCAAGTAGATAGTATGGCTTCCTTGTCATCGCTGAAGAGGCCTCGGGCCTCGGGGATTAAGTATCTGACTGGATGGACCATGTTGCTAGGGAGTGGTGATCCAGGCAGCTGGGTGGCTCTCCATTGGATCTTCCCGAATCCTGATCCTGTGTTTCTTCTTGTCACCATTGTCTTTTTTTTTTTATTGTTTAAAGTATTACAAATAGTAGTACATATGTCTCCTCTTCTCCCCCTGGACCTCCCCTCGGCCTTGCCTGCCCCTGGCACAGGCTCTCACTCCCCTGCACCTCCCCCAGTGTCCGTGGCCATTAGTCATCCTCACATGTATGCATACAGGTCCTTCAGTTGATCTCTTACTCACCCCCCACTCTCCCCTGCCTTCCCACTGTAGTTTGACAGTCTGTTCAATGCTTCTTTGTCTCTGTATCTCTGTTCCTCATATGTTTATGATGTTCATTATATTCCACAGATGAGTGAGATCATGTGATATTTACCTTTTCCTGACCGGCTAATTTCGCTTAGCATGATGCTCTCCAGTTCCATCCATGCTGTTGCAGACGGTACTACTGCTAGGAATCTACCCCAAGAAAGCAGAAACACCCATCAGAAAGGACCTACGTCACCACTGTTTTGATAGCATCCCTTGGGCTGGACCTGATGGGACGAGCCGGAAGTGTCCATGCAAACAAGAGAGAGGATGGGCGAACGAACCAGGTGAGCAAGTCCCCCCGAGATGAAGGCCCAGAGGTGGAGGAGGAAAGGGAGGGTGCGGAGTGGGTTTGGCCACATGGTCCAGAGCGAGGAGTCTGGCCTGCGACCCTGCGAATGGATTCTGAATCCTGAGGACTGAGCAAGGGGCGGCTTCTCCTGGACCCTTCAGTCCACACCCACGATCCCTTGGCCCCTGGCAGACCCAGGCGGGAAGAGGGAAATGGCAGTCCGCAGGCGCTGGGGGACGGGAGAGTGCCCTTGGTCACAGTTGAGCACTGAGCTCCCAGCTCTCAACGGGGGCTGCACGGCCTTTAAACTCCCGGGGAAAGAGTTCTCGGAAGAGGCTTTCTGCACGGCACCTGCCACTCGGAGATTTGCTGATGCAACAATTATTTGCACTATTTATATTCAAATGCTCCTTTAAAAAATGCAGCATCCCCATGTACCGGTAGTAACCGTGTGCAAATCAGGAAACTGATCTCCTTTTTTATAGGCCGAAATCAAATCACACTTCACATTTTTCTCCCTTGCAGAATATTAGATGGCTGTCTCTAAGTGACTTGTGTTTATGAAAAAGGTGAATTTTAAGAACAAATTTGAAAACTGCATAAGCGGTTTAATGGATGTTTTTAGAAGGGGCTGGGACCCGCCGGCAGGCATGCATATTAAACAGGTCGCCCCGTGGCCGTGGCGTGTGTGAACGCTACGCCGGCGCATGACCACGGTTCAGGGTGTCGCGTGTGTGACCCCGTGGACGCCAGGGCTGTGGAATGAAGGTTTCTCAAAAGCCCCAGTTGGGAGACGTCCCTGCTTTTTCATCCTGAGAAGCGATAACTCCTCTCCTGACCTGTGATCAGATCTAATTGAGTTCTCAATATCCTGCAATTCACAGATTCTGTCCCTATTTACGCCCAGGTTTGTAGTTGTCACATGGTTTTCAGTGTCCTTAATGAGCTGCTAACAAGCTGTCAATTATCTATGCAAATGAGGGAGCCCGCCATTGGGAGGCGGCTGTGTCTAGAGTTGGGGAGAGCTACCTTCCAATGCTGTGAAATCCATCATTCTCGCTTTAATAGCTGTCTTTACCCATGTGGCTCTTGTCACGTCTGGGTTTCTTTTCACTGTAAAACCTTCCACATCAGAGAGGCCCTCTGGGGATGGGGAAGGTACTCAGAAAGGAGCTTACCTCAATCTTTCATAACTCTCCACACGGCTTCCTTTTCCATCTCCGAGTTTCTAGGCACACTCTCCTCTCTGGAGCAGAGAAGCGCATGGCTAATCCGGTACACAGGGGAAGGGTCTCCTGCCCGCCTCCTGGCTCCCATTCCATGGAACTGGTCGGAATTCTTTTAAAAATATATATGTTTTATTGATTTTTCACAGAGAGGAAGGGAAAGGGATAGAGAGTTAGAAACATCGATGAGAGAGAGACATCGATCAGCCGCCTCCTGCACGCCCCCACTGGGGATGTGCCCGCAACCAATGTACATGTCCTTGACCGGAATGGAATCGAACCTGGGACCTTTCAGTCCCCAGGCCGACGCTCTCTCCACTGAGCCAAACCGGCCTCGGCTGGTCGGAATTCTTTGCCCATGTTTTCTCTGCAGAAAAGGTCCCCTTTCCTCTCCATTGCTGGGAGAGGCCATAGACACAGGTACACAGACCGTATTAAGCGAGTCAAGCTCAATGCTAAGGATGACATAGGAAAGCTGATGGACTCAGTCACGTTTTGCTGAGCCCCGTGTTCCAGGCACTGTGGACACAGAGAGAACAAAAGCAAGGTCACTGCCTCATGGAACTGACATTCCGGCGGGAAGACGGACCATCGGCAATCACCACCCTGACTAAGGAGATGGTGTCAGGGCTTGGGAAGGTGCTGCGTGAGACGGAAACGCCCAGAAAACAGAGTCGGGGAGACATGGAGTCGTTGGAGGGGAAGGTAGTTGCCATCGAAATGGAATGCTCAGCTGAGGCCCCGCTGAGGAGGTTGCATCTGAGCAAATACCGGAAAGGAGTCAAGTTGTCGATGATCATGAGGGTGCCCGTGGGAAAATGGCCCACGCAGAGCCAACTTCAAGTGCAAAAAGCCTAAGACAGAAGCAGGTTCTGGAGCGATGAGGTGTGGGGATGTGGGGCCTGAGGGACCGGGGAGCAGGAGGGAGATGGGCAGATCACGTGGGCTTCTCTTCATTTCTGTGGATTCTTTGACATTTTGAAAATGAATTGTAGGTTAACGAACACCGACTTTATAACCATTCAAAGTGTGTATACTTTTTTGGTGTGGAGGGTACCCTGGATGTAATACTGTTAAAGAGACCTTGGCAAGTCGTAACTGCTCAATGAGAGTTGGCTGTGACTAGTGTTCATCAAGGTAAAGGGTGTCATAGACCTAGCGATCCTCTTTCTGCAGACAAAACCAAAGGAAGTGTGCTTAGTGAGCCAGGTGCAAAAAATGTTCACAGTAGCACTGTGGTTCCATTAAAAAAAATGGAGACGGTCTGAAAGCTCATTCTCTGGATGAGAATATGCACATTATGTCGGTTGCAAAGGAATATTACAGAGCAGTGAAAATATATGTTTCATGTTCTAAAGGAATAGATTTCAAAATCAATATGGAGTCAAGCCAGTACATTTCAGGGTATGAACATGCTTCACTCAGTCTGTAGAAAGATGTTGGTTTGTTTGAAGTATATGAAATAAACAAAAACTAAAGACTTGGGCTCTCACATACATATTTTAGAAAAGGGAGAAGCAGTTTCATAGCCTCTTCCGATAACTTTGGATATTCTTCTTTGATACTAAACCCAGAGTCAGTAATTGTTAGTTTCTCAGAGCTTTGTTGTAATGTGAAATCAGAAATCATACCATTAAGTTTCTCATGAATTGTTATGTTAAAATCCACTTTCTATTTTGAACTTTGAGTGGAATTATTCATTGACCCATATGCAATTTGGCAATGTTATTACACTGTTTTTGTTTTTAATGTTGGTTCACTATGTTATGCAAATCTTATCAATATTAATACCTTTACGTTTTTAAAGTATTTTTAAAAATCACATTAAGGATATCACCCAGCAATCTCATCAGAAGAGGTTGTAACGATGAGGAGCTGTCAAGCTCAGGGTACTAGAGAGAAGTGGCCTAAAATTCAAATAGCTTCATCTGAATTCTGAGATTGTCATTTCTTTCCTTAGAAACAACAGGCTCATTTTATGAGGCATCAAGAGAAATGTCTGCTAAATACCCAAGTTTGAATAACCACAGTTTTTCTGTCAGTGGTTCTGAGGAAAAGTATTGTTGCATGAATAAAGTGGCTAGTTCAGCTGGCAACTCAAGCAATCACAGGCAACAGCAATGCTCTAAGAGTACTTCTCCTTGTTGCACATGGACTGTGCAAAGGAAGTGCCAATAGGAGTCAATTAATAGCGAAGTTAATTATTTTCCTTGCTTCCTTGTAGATAGTCTTCAGAGATATGAAGGGCACTGTTCTTATTTTAAAACATATTTTTATCCATTTTTTTTTTAAGAGGCGGAGGAAGAAAGAGGGAGAGAGAAAGAAATATCCATGTGAAGGCGGAACATCCATGGGCTGCCTTCTATATGCTGCCTACCTGGAATCGTGCCCTGACTGGAATTGAACCAGCAACCTTTCGGTAATGGAACAATATCCAGTCAAGTGAGCCACAGAGCAAGGAGATTGTCCTCTTGAAATTCAGGTGCGTAAAGAATACAGTGACTAAGAGTTGGTGCCACTGTCTTGATTCATGCGAAGCCTCAGCAGTTCCACCCTGCACGGTTTCTGCTCCATCACATGCCAGCAGAGTGGAACAGAGGCAGTGCTGTCTTGGAAACGCTATGGAAATAGTTTTGACCTTGTAGACACCTTGACAGCCTCTTGGCTGCAGACCAGTCTTTGTCAGCTGGTGCTCTAGCTCAAGGCCAGACAAGCCGGTTGGCTGAGTGGTGGGCTTGCCTGCTGTGCTCGTGCCCCTTCTCAGAGAACTGCTCCAGTTTCGGAAGTGGGAGTAGCAGGTGGTATTTCTCTTCTCCCGCCAGCCCTGGCCAACACTTCTTCAGGAAAAGGTGAGCATTTGATTTTATTAGAAAGCATCGAACCCGCTGGCAAGGGAGGTGGTTCTTCAGACTCTCTTTGGAGAGAGTTGGAGGAAGCCATAGAGATGTCCCCAATTAAGCCAGAGTGGCATGGGACATGATGGGGGGGAGGCATATTGATGAGAAGCCATCGTTGTCTACCTAAATATTGACAAAGAAGTAAAGGAAGCTGGAGAATGAAGTAATGTGGAAAGGAGTAGGGATGAGAGCTCATGAAATGTCATAGAGAGGAGAGAGAAGGAGAGAGAGAGAGAGGAGAGGGAGGGAGAGAGGCAGAAATCAAGGTAGAAATAAAGACATAGAGATTAGAAAGAGACAAAGAAAGATATAAAGGGACAGTGAGAGACAAACAGAGAGAGACAGAGAAACAGGAAGGAATCAAGAGAGAAAGAGAGAGAGAGAGAGAGAGAGAGAGAGAGAGAGAGAGAGAGAGAGAATTGATTTGCAACAAGGCCCCTTTTACTGGGTTAATTTGATTATGTATTTTCTAACAATGGAGAACGTGACAAAGGCCGGAGGGAGCTTCGGAAGGACGGAGGAATTAACACCTAGAGGTCTTTAATTATGAGCATGCGCCACGAATCTCAGAGCCTCAGCGGCGGGTCACTGGAAACACGCACACACTTCAGGGCTCCCGGGAGATGCAGGGAGCCTAGGTCCCTCTTTCTCTGCACGTGTTTTTAAGAGGAACATTCGCCTTTAAAAAGAGGTTTCAAGGTCAGAGTCCCAGCTTACACCCCGGACCCAGGGCCCCCGGACCCCGGATGCTCTGGAATGCGAGCTAGATCCGGGGACCAGGGAACGCCACTCAGCCTCCCGCCATCTGCCCTCTTCAGGATTCTTTTGGAAACCATCCCACCAGATTGCCTGCTAATTGCCCTGTGGCATCTCCGTGGTCAGAATGCCATTTCTGGCTTTATTTCCTGTTTTCTGTTTGTACACTAGCTCATCTTTTTTTTTTTTTCTTTTCTTTTTTTCCATCTGCAAACTCTAGGGGGTAAATTTTGGGCATCATGAGCAGAGCGTTCGCCGTGGGCCGCTCATTACTGTTAATGGGAACGGCAGCACTGGAGTGGCAGGGCCCGGGCCCATTTCCCCTTGGCTGGCGCTGGCGGGCGGGCGGGGTTTTAATTGTGTGTACAAATAAGGCTGACGTGCACACAGCGGCCGCTCCGGGAAGATGGCACTTGAGAAAATGGGCAGGAGCCAGACTGCCCCCGGGCCGCCAGCCGAGGCAGCACCGAGTGGGAGAGGGGGCAGTGGGAGTCTCTGCATCTTTTTTAAAAAAAATTGTGGTCACAGGCACCTCACAACCAATGGTGGCTGATCCAGTTCTATGGCAAGGAGAACGCCCGGCCTATTGTGCAACCTTCACCCCATCCATTCTTCACCCCCGCCCACTGGGAACTCCGTGCCATTAAACACTCACCACCCGGTGGCCTGCCCCCAGGTCCCAGCAGCCCCCATGCTACTTTCTGCCCCCCTGAATTTGACGGCTGCGGGCACCGGAGAGAAGTGGAATAGGACGGTATTGATCCTTCGGTGGCTGGCTTATTTCATGTAGCATAACGTCCTCAAGGTGGATCTGTGCAGAATGAGCAGATAAGGCTGAACGATACTCCATTGTCTGCCTGGGCTGTGACTTCTTTATCCACTCTTTCATCAATGGCCATGGGGTTGGCTTCTACCCTTCGGCTGCTGTGAATAATGCTGTTGTGGATACAGGAGTCCATTTACAATTGTTGTGTGTTACATACCCAGGAGTGGAATTGCTGGGTTGTACACTAATTCTGATTTTTTTTTTAAAATTGTATTTTATTGATTTTTTACAGAAAGGAAGGGAGAGAGAGTTAGAAACATCAATGAGAGAGAGACATTGATCAGCCGCCTCCTGCACACCCCCCACTGGGGATGTGCCCGCAACCAGGATACATGCCCTTGACCGAAATCGAACATGGGACTTCTTTTCAATCCATAGGCCGAGGCTCTATCCACTGAGTCACACGGGTTTCGGCTGATTTGTTTTTTTTTTTTTTTTTTAGGAAACACCATACTGTGCTTAGTGGCTGCACCTTCTCCCATTCCCAGCAGCACTGTGTGAGCATTCTGATTTCTCCACTGCCTTGCCGGTTTGTTTGTTTTTGTTTGTTTATTTGTTTGTTTATTGCTGCTGTGTAGGTCTTTTTGGAATGGCCATCCTAATAAGTGTGAAGTTTCTCTGCATCTTGACCAACATCAGGGAGGTCACGTCTTCCTTCATTCCCTTACAGTGGTACCTCGAGATACGAGTGCCCTAACATATGAGATTTTTGAGATACGAGCTGTTTTTGCTTCGAAATACGAGCAGCATTTGAGATAGGAGTCATGGCTCGGATCGGCAAGCTGCACACGACCCACCAGTTTACCACGACTCGAGCGTCTCATAGTTCCCCATGCCTCAAGGTTACGGAACGAATTAAACTCGTATCTCGAGGTACCACTGTATTTTTTTCTCTCCTAGTTCCACTTTCCTCGATCTTTAAAATGCAGGAACCACTCCCCAGGACACAGGACGGGTGAGGTGTCTCGGCCCGCAGCCCTGGCACTGCCCTCAGCATGTCCCCGTCGTGACACCTGTTGCCATGTTTCTACCTGGCAGCACCACTTGTTCATCTTTCCCTCCTTGTCCTCTGCACCCTGATCCCGGCCTCTGTCCCCCAGACCCACCCAGGCCTGGGCACTCCGTAAGCACGCAGTGACTCTTTATTGGCTGAGTGAACTCTGTGCTGGGTGACAGATGAATCTCTCAATGGGAAGAACAAAGGAAGGTTTATTACGAGGATGACTGCATCAGCATGCAGAGCAGGTGGGAGCGAAAGAACGCGACCGTAAACACGGAGATGGGGAAGAGTAAATTGACTAAATTATTAGTGTCACTTCGATTTCAGAAAGTGCTGCTTCTTTACACATAAGCAGTTACCAATGTAGCCGATGAATGTTAATATTCATAACATGCTCGTCTCTCAATGAGAGGATTAGGGGAACACAGAATCATCATAATGGTGGTGCCCGCGGTCACCTGGGCTGATCTGTTTCAGGTCTCCCCGCAGAGCTGGGGGGCTCTGTAAGGCGGAGGCCCCGAAGCCCCGTTTCAGAGGGACCCGAGTTAAGCCTGGGGAAGCTCGGGATCGCTGGCCTTTCCTGATCTCTGATCATTGAGAAGGCACTTTGGACGCTGCAGATTGCCCGCCCAGGGAATCCCCACCCACGCCCCATAAACGCGGGGGGAGCTGAGCGAGTGAGGAAGGGGAGCCTCAACATTTTAGAAGGCTCCAAGTTTCCACTCTTGGCAGCTAAAGCCAGGGCCCTTTTTCCTCGTTCTTTCTTTTGTTGCTTTTCAGTTTACTCTCTGGTCACTTGCAATTATTTTTTTAAGCCTCACCCAAGGATATTTCTTCCATTGATTTTTAGAGAGAGTGCTCGAGAGAGGGGAAGACAGGGAGAAATACTGATGTGAGAGAAACACATCGATGGGTTGCCTCTTGCACATGCCATGCCCAAGGCTGGGGAGGACCTGCAACCGAGGCACCCGCTCTTGACGGGAATCGAACCTGGGACTCTTCTGTCAGCAGGCTGACGCTCCATTCACTGAGACAAACTGGCTAGGGCCATTTGCCAATGTTTGAACGAAGGAATCAGCATGTGTGTTCCGGTGTGTGTGTGTGTGTTTGTGTGTGTGTAGCATATCTGGAGCTAAGAGGACGGGGATGAGTTGTGGCTTTGGCACTAGGAAGAGATAGTGGAGGTCATTTAGCTCGGTCCCCTCATTTTACAAAGGATGAGGCTCTGAGAAGAAGAGGCCTTGGCATGGCCAAGGGTCAGCCTGCTTGGCAGCAGCCCTGGGTGTACAACCCAAGCCTTCATCAGGCTGCAGGGTCAAGGTCAGAGGCGAGCTCGGGTATAAAAGTGAGATATATGCTCAGAAACGAGACACGATCCTACAGCCAGACCATAGCAGTAAATGTTCAAGGCGGTTGGCTCCCACTGACTCTGGCTGAGAGAGGGTGCAGAGTGGACTCCCTGCGGGGTGGGGCTGCCTCCTGCCGGACACAGCAGGGGCAGGGCAGGGCCTGGGACTTGGAGGGGCCCACAGAGGCGTGTTCATTTCCTCTCGGATCCGAAGAAAAACATCCGTAAAGTAATAACAAATGACAGTGAAGAATTCTGCCTGGACTCCATTCATTTGTACGCCAACCCGGTTGTGAAATAGAATTGCTAATACTTTTATGGAGGAGGGGACGCAACCCTGCCTCCAAAATTCCTAATCCGAGCTCCCTTTCCTCGTGGGCCGCCTCCCAGGGTTCCCAGGAGTAAATTCCTTCATGAGCCAGCTGGACACAGACCCACCAGGAGAGACTGGCTGTGTTTCATGTTACGAAGACTTTCAGGGGCAGGTTTATTTCGATTGGCTCAGGCATCAGGTGTAGCTGGGAGCAGGTGCTGGAGTGATGGTGTTTAGAATGTGTCTCCCCCCTAAGTGCCGTTGACCTTGGCATTGACCTTGTTCTCCACCAGGCTCATGGCGGATACAGGCCAACCAGCAGCTCCGAGCTTCCCTACTAGGAGCTGGCGCTCTGTGTTTCTGCGCATGTCCCAGGAATTGGCACCTGCAGTATTCCAGGCACGGAGCTGGGTTTGGGTGCGGATCATCTCATGAAACCCTGAGCTTCAGCCTGAGATAAGATCTCGTCTTTCTCTTGTTAGTTTTCCTTTTTTTAAAGATTGTTTTTCTTGATTTGAGATAGAGAAGAAGGGAGAGGGAGAGAGAGAGAGCGAAATGTTGATCCACTGTGAGAGCAAAATGTTGATCCACTGCCTCCTGCAACCCTGCACCTGGGTACGTGTCTGGACCTGGAATTGAACCAGAGACTCTTTGGATGGCTGAGCCACACTGGTCAGGGCTAGTCTTACTCCATTTAAACTCTACAGCAGCGGTTCTCAACTTGTGGGTCGCGACCCACGGGTTGAAAACTGCTAGCAAGGTTGCCTAAGACCATTAGAAAACAGGTATTTACGTTATGATTCATTAGCAGTAACAACATGACAGTTATGAAGCAGCAACAAAAATAATTTTAAGATTGGGGGTCACCACCACATGAGGAACTGTATTAAAAGGTCACAGCATGAAAAAAGGTTGAGAACCACTGGTTTAGAGGCAAAGACATGGAGGCTCCAGGGAATTTATCTGACTTGAACGGAGCCTGCAGGCTAAACGCTCCTATTAGCACTGGGCGCTCTGGCATGGAACTACCAGTCTCTTCAACCTCGGGGTCCAGTCTTCCCTCCTGCTCACCCAGCCCTCTGCAGGTTCAAGTTCTCAGGATCTAGGAACCTGCGTGAGTCATCCCTGTTTCAGACTGCCTTTCATCATGTCTCTGCTAAAGAAACCCAGACCCAACGGCTCCAAGCTGCTGGCACCCCGCTGGGGAGACTGTCACCTCAGTGGTCCCCCACACTGGCTCCTCTTCTTCTCCTGACCATGGACACGTTCTCCTGTATGATGACACCATCACCTAGATGCGATCTCCCCTGCTCAAGAGGAAACTTCTGGAAAGCTGAGGTAGGAGTGTTTTCACCCCCCTGTCCATTCACCCCATCCCATTCACAGGATCTGCCATCCAGACGGTGCTCATCCACCGTGAGCTCATGAATTAATCATGTGACTTACTGGGCCCCCAAATTACATGAGCGCCATGGGCTGCCATGCGGGCAGACGCAGGCACGCGGGCTGCAGACAAGGGCGGCGCGTGTAAGAGCGGAGGCTAATAGAACGTGAAATGCGCCGAGGGCATCGAGCATTCTACTCCGGCAAACTTCCAGTTTTAAAAACCGGAGCTATTTCAACGACGCTGTCTCCTGCCATTTCCCGTAAGAAGAGGCGACGGTACAGACAGGTGAAAAGACGCGCCCCGGTTGTTATCCACCGAGGAGCCTCCGCTGATGCCAGGCACCTCCTGCCTCACCCCCAGTCTTCACAATAACCGGACTGGACAGCTGCGGAAGTAGAAGGGCGGGGGGATAAAGGCCAGCATTGCAGGGTCACGAGGCCACTAGAAAGGGACCAAGCCAGGATCTGAATCCCGAGTGGGACAGAGGAGAGGTTCATACTCTTTTTGTTTTGTTTTTTTTTTTAACTGATCTGTACTGTCAGATGTACATTGGGGAGCACCTCTTCACCCTGAGTTCAGAGCCTTTGAAAGCGCTTGACACTAAAGCCCCCAAGTGAACGCCCCATCTATTAACTCACCTTCTGTGGCATCTCTACCCATCACTGGGGGGCATTCGGGACCTCAAATGTTCCTTTCATGGGTGAAGGTTACCTTGGGTATAAAAAGAAAGACAAATCTTTATTATCAAGAAATAAATGCTCATTGTCAAGCAATTCAAATGTAGAATCAGGAGAGAGAGGGGATGTCGTCCGTGTGTGCGGAAGGGGAAGACAGCACAGAATCTCTGACCAAGGACCCCTCATCGGTCCTTTCTCCTTGGCCTCAGTTGTGTGCCTCTGCTCCCCATTTGGTTTATTATATTTACCTTTTTTTTTTTTTTTTTAAAGAAACTGGCAGCAAAAGGCTTTTGCTGTTCCCTGGAACAGAGCAATGCAGTTTGGGAAGAGGCAGTAGGAGGTGGGTGTAACGGAGCGAGTCCCCACAAGACAGACCACAAAGACCAACCGAATTCAAACAGGCCTAAGTTTATTACAGACTCGAATCTGGGCTCAAACCTTAGCTGACGCAGCAGCCTGGCTCCTTTTCCCTATCGGAGTGCCTGAGTTAGGGCAATCAGCTCGGCCTTTTGGGCAGAGGTCCCATGTCCTAGGGCTTGTGCTCAAATGACAGTCTAGGGTGACTACGGCAGACAAGTACTGTGGGTGCAGATGGAAAGCATCATCACTGCACCCTCCAAGCAAGAAGGTCCCTGAGTAGCTGGCTTCCCTGGCCCACAGCTGGGCATCAGGACTGGCCAGCAAGACTCGAACTTTGGATTGCCACCACAGTCCCATCCTTTATCACTTCCAGAACCTGGTTTGTGATGTGCGATTAACAGACACTGAGTATCACAAAACAGGAATACCACATCTCGATTTAAGCAGGCCCTTTGGCACCGATCCCATAGTCGTACAACCCCATAGTAGGAGGAACCTGTGGCCAGCAAGTGGTTGCTGACGCTGGCTCGGAGGTACCAATATCGAACATAGATGTCATAGCCACAGGACAGGAGCGTGAAAGGGGACATGAGGTCCAGTACCCCAGCCCCTGGGAAAAGTCACTGCCCAGGTGCGTCATCAGCTGACCAGACTCGGTCTTCAGTCTGGATGGTGTGTAAGCACTGGCCAAGCCGGCCTGAGGCCAAAGACCATACCTTGTCTGTTCTGTCCCTGGAGCCGCTCACGATGATGCCCCCTTTGCAATCCACACAGTTCACCAGCTGTTGGCAATCATCCCAGGTGGGTTGATGGGTACTTCCGGCACAGCAAACCCAGCTCACCAGAATTAGCCAACATCACTTACTCACTGGCCCGGCCCGGGCAGCCTCTCCTGGGCCCACAGAGCAGAGAACCAGCATCAGCTGGTGTTTTTCAAACCAACCGAGAACGCTCATTCTCAGAGTGACAATTCAATAGAAGCAATGACTTCATGTTCCAAAGTTCGCACATACAGTATCACATGTTGGCTCCTCTGGCAGAACTTACTTCTCTGGACGAAGCGAGCGAGAAAGGAGGGTTCTGGTTGTTCCAGTTGCATAAATCGGAGGTCACCACAACTGGTAGTCCATAGTGAAGGCGCACAGCATTCTGGGCCATCTCTGCTTCCTGGAGCCAGGCTGCTGCGTCAGCTAAGGTTTGAGCCCAGATTCGAAGAGCACAGATGGCAGGCTCAGTGATGTCCTCCCTGTCACCAGCACGAAGGACAGTGCGCACGAGAGCCTCAATACCACCCACTTGGCACACCATCATGTCAGGCGGGGCCTGGCCCCAGGCTGCCAGGGGATCGAATGGTAAGAACACCGACAGAGGGGCAGTCCCTCTTTTTATACCCATTCTGCCCTCCCCTATTGGCTCATAGATGCTGACTCGGCAATCTCCAATTGGTTCTCAGGCAGCAAGGGACCAGCTAACCCAGGAGGTTCCTATCAAGGCTGCTTGACCCAGTTAGCCCAACAAACTCAGGTCAGGTGTTGTGGTCTGGCCGAAGATAGTTAATCAGAGGCTGGTTCACACTTTTAACCCTGATTCTGAACCTTCCCCTCCCCCTTCTTTCAGGCCTGGCTTTAGGGGAGGAAGTGTCAAGCCTAGCCGTGAGGGGATTCCTCAGTAGTTCCCAGTTTCAATCACTACAGTGGGATTGGTAAATGTGAAATTGTCGAGACCAGCTAAATTTCTACTTCCTTGTGAACCAGCCTAAGGTAGTGCCTCATGTTTTTCTGGACCACTGTGCTATGATTATTTTATTACACTCAGCACCATTTGAATCCACGTCATCCTTGGTTTGCTTGCTGCTTGGTTCTCTGTCTCCCCTTTAGAAGGTGTGTAAACCCATACTTCTCAGCTACCATGTTCATACAGGCATCCCCAACTCCTAGAACATCCATTGGCATATGGTGGGTAGTGAGAGAATGAATGGATCGTGGTCAAGTGAATAAACAGAATTGAAGTCATCACTAGAACCCACAGTCTAGAATATCTAGACAGCATGCTGGTTTGTTCTGGCTCGTACTTTGAAACAGATCTGATTTGACATGGCTACTGGGAGCTGGACTCGAGAAATGACCAGTTCTCTAAGGACAAAGCAGAAGGATATCCCAGTCTCAGGAGGGACTATAAAAGAAAAAGATGCCAGCCTTGTATCTCGTTATCGCCATGGCTTTGAAAGGCGCCCTCGAAAGTTCGGAACGTGTCATCCAGCGATCAGATGGGACTTCTTCGAGAGCGGCAACTGAGCATCGACTTACAGATGATTGAAAGTGGATACCTGCCCATCTGGTGGGATCCCAGTCGGGCTGAACACCTCTTTAAGTCAATAGAAATTGGCCTGACAATCAATGCTTTGCACTGAGTGTCAATCCCTGGGTCAGATCACTAGAAGTGATCGATGGAACTGCCTTTTTGATGTCTGCTTAATCAATGGGGAAAGTCTCCGGCTTTTCCTCAGTAAACTTTGGATTCTTTGGCGATTTACCAATTGGGATGATAGACACAGACTGCCCAACACGAACAGCTTCCTCTTAAGAAATCCTCCCGGTTCACTCACCCATCCGGGAGGCTTCTTGGTTTCCGCTGGCAGCACGTTACAGTACAGAAGGAGTGGTCTGGTGTGTATGATAGGGAGCAGGTCGTTTTCCTTTCATTTACTTGCAATCATTTAAAGAGAGAGAGCAAAGAGAAAAGAGCACCTCGCCAACACCTTCCTGCTCATCAGCTACCTCATCTAATCACCGGAGCCCTGAAGCAAAATTGAGCTGCTATGGCTGCCTCTTAGGACCCACAATCAGAGCACGAGTTTTCCTGATGAGCTTAGTATTCAAAGTATCCAGATGCTTCCTTAGGCTAATTAGGACCAGATAGGCCTGGGGAAATGAAGAGGTTGGCCGGGGTATAATGGGAGCCTCGTTTCTGAGCTGCCTCAATGGTGATGCCTTGGCACTTGACATGGGGAGAGGTATGGCCCATCGATGGTTGACCAGTTGGTTTCACTTGTTGGCCAGCAGGACCGAGGGTGTAGGTTTATTCTGCCTGTGGTTATCCTCAGTTGCTTTGTAACGAGGGCTACAATCTACATTTTGTTTTTTTTAAAAAATATATATTTTTATTGATTTCAGAAAGGAAGAGAGAGGGAGAGAGATAGAAACATCAATGATGAGAGAGAATCTTTGATCAGCTGCCTTCTACATTCCCCACACTGAGGATAGAGCCTGCAATGTGGGCATGTGCCCTGACTCGGAATTGAACCATGACCTTTTATATGTTGACCCTCAACTACTGAGCCAAGGTGGCTGGGCCACAATCTACATTTCTTATTCTGCTCCTCCCAGATCCATCTATTAGGAGATAAGGTGTCATTATCCCGTCCCTACCCCTTACTAGCTGAATGACTTTAGCAAATAATGGAGATGATGATGACTGCCACAGTAACGCCAACAGTACCAGCGGCTAAGACATATCAAGCACTAACGGCATGCATAACATGTCTAAGTGTATTCCATGTATTTGCCTATCTATACTATCAGTGTCTCAGTTACTACCAGTGCCTCCATAAGGAAATTGCAACATGTACAAGTCAGTTACCCAGTTCAATGTCACACAGCCAGTTAAGACATGGAGCCCGGGCAAGATTCTGGCTCTAGAGCCCAAGCTCATCACCAGCAAGCCAATCCCCTTCCAGGTCCCCATCTCCTCGTTTCTTTAGGAGCCTGAGTGAGTGTAGATGTATGGGCTTTTCCTGTAAACAACACCAATAAAATGAGTAGGGTCACGCCTTTGGTATCAGAGTGTTGGACTGACTGAGAGCCTATGCTCCCTGCCCCAACTCCTGCCCAGCCCTGGAAACCTGCCTTCTGATGGCTGGGCCGGTGGGTCATTCTGATGTGTAAAGGAGAATATTACCATCATCATCTTTCAGCGAACTGACCCTTGGTTGAGATGATTATCTGCTCGCTCAAGGCAGTCACATGTGGCAGTGACAGCCAGTCTGGCATGGACAGATCCAAAACTGCACTCACATGACTATTGTCTTCATGACCTTGGATATGTGTTTCTGTATTGCCTTACATTTCTCAGTGATTATTCTGCCATTCTGACCTTTTTTTGCAATTTGATTTTTCTCCCTATGGATTATGTCCTTTCTGTCACTGTGTCCCCAACACTCAGCATGGTTCCCAGAAAATACTGGGATGACCCTTCTGTTGGGTTTGAATTTTCCTTATGTAATGTCAGCATCATCCTTATGTATGTCAGTATTTTGAAGTTCTGATGAGGTATCTTTCTATTTTCTCATCTGCCAGTTAGCTACCCTCCATTATAACTTTTGCAGATGGCCAGAGCTAGGTTCCATGGCATGATGATTGATATGTTGTAAAATGTGTTAGTCAGGATGAGCTAGGTTGTGCTGTTGTAACAAACATGCCCTAAATCTGACTGATGTACCAAAGGCTTCCTTTATGTTATCATCACATGGAGTAGCTCCATCTCTTCTCACCATGGAATCCTGGATAAGAGACTAACCACCATCTCAATGTGCTGGTTTTATGGAAAAGGTTCTGGAGCATCTGGCATCAGCAATTGGAAAGGAAATCTGTAACTTTCCTTCAAATTATGGGTCAAAATTAATCACTCAGCCCCACACAAAGTCAAGAAGATTAGGAAGTGCAATCCAGAAAGTGTTGGGAAAGACAGATGGATATATCTGGTAGGCAGCTCTAAACACTTCCACATGATCCTCAAGAAGTCAACCTCGTCTAAACTACAAGAAAGAAACCCATTCATCCGGAATAAAAGAGGGAAAGTGATGAGTGCTTTTAATGTCAAAAATCACCAAGGAAAATGAGAAAAAGAGAATTAACCTTTTTGCACATCTTCACGTATGGGTCTCTATCGACCTCTCAACAGTCTTATAAGACAGATGTCGTTAGCTCCGGTTTTCCCACCGTAGAAACATTAGAGAACTTAGGGTTTATGTGAGGCCTGTTGGGGCACAGTCACTCTCCGCTTTCTTTCTGATGTGGGCGAGTAGAGGGGCTGATCTTTATCTTATCCCCAAGAGCCCAAGGACAGAGGGTGGCAAAAAATAGATTCTCAGTTCATGATGATTGAAAGCAGAAGCCATTTGAAGGATTGCTTCCTGTTCCAAGAACCTGGGAGACACACCATATGTATTGAGGTTGGGTCCGCAAGTGCTAGCGGGTACACCAGAACTCCCCCACCAACCATGGCCAACGCTCCTCAGGGTGGTGCTTTATCTCTCTGTCTGCGTGTCTCTCTCTCTGCCTCTCCCTCCTCCAACTTAGAAACACATTCTCATACCTGCTTGGGAAGAATGCACATCTGAAACAACAAGATCTAAGGATCTTTTACATTTTTTTTCTTTTCCATATTATTCTATTCCTTCTTTTTCAAAATTCTTACTTTTTATTTCTTTATTTTTCATTTTTTGGAATTTTGGAAGAGAGAGTGCATAGACTACTTTGTATATGGTTATGAAAGACACAACCAGAAAAAGAATTTTTCATTGCAAATCTGAGATGTCCGTTTTCTCTCCTTATTCAGAATTACCTTTTCATGTTATCAAGCTGAATTCCACCATGAACCTGTGAACATTAAAGACGGTTATTGTAGAAATAACTGAAGTAAGTCTAAAATGCACTTACTCTATTGGCGGGGCAATGCCTTTTTTGGAGAAGTCCAGGCTTAATCATTCATTCAAGGGAAGCAGGAACTAGAAGTGGAGCTGCGTCCATCCAGTGACCACCCGGAAATACTTTCGAGCACAATTTTAGTGAGAATAGTCTCTCTTCAGTGAAGACCTATTTTACTCAGCATAGTTACAAAGCATTCATGGTTATCTTATTGAATCCTCACTCAACTGCATGGGACTGAACGAGACAGGGAATCCTGCTTCCACCATCACCCAGGAAGGAGATGAGCTGAGGGCCGGAAAAGGACTTTTCTACAGTGAGTGGCTGCTCAGGCAGGCCTGTCTGGCTAGAGGTTTTCCTCGGTGCCCAGTCCTACTGTGCGCCAGTCACACAGTCGTGCTACTCAGAAATAGGCCAACTGCCTACTCGTAGATAAGGGGGAACTGTGGTCCAGGGAGGGGGAAACTCACCCTGCTTGCACTTTCAAGTTCTTTGGACCCAGGCTCTGGATTCAGATAGACTGAGTTACGTCTCATATCTGCCATGGCTGACACACGGGAGGCTCGGCATCCTTATTGACATGTGGGGATAGTTTTGTGCATGTGCCTGTGTTCTTCACATCCTACAAGGGTGGAATGGGCTGATGCATGGAGAGGCCGCCTCCTCGGTGATGTTTAATCATTTATTGTGTAGTTATTATTCATCTACTTCACTCTCTGCCACGATGATTTTTTGATGCTGTGGTGAGTTGCTTTGGAGAGGTTTTTGTTTGAAGCTAATTAGAGTTGAAAGAGGAGAGGTTGGCCTTGGCCAACATAAGAGAGGCATGGCTAAGTCAAGGCCATTTGCATCCCGTGACCTTTATGTCTAGGTCAGGAGAGCTCTGCATTCAAGGAGGACATGGGCCTCCGACCGCTGTGCGGTGAAAGTGATTGGTCATTAGCTCATATGACCATAGTGGTCATTAGCTCGTATGTCCAACCGGCCTCCAAGGTGATGAAAGTTATCCTACTGGAGTATCTGCCCCATCCTGCTGGAGAGAAAGCACAGCCTGCAGCTCCACTCAGAGAAAATCCATCACCGAGTGTCCCTTTTCCTGTCCCTGAGGATGGCCACAGATGACACCTCAGTCTGAGGACCCCCATGGGAGCACGGTGGAGAGGCAAGTGTTTGGGCCAGGGAGGCCTCCCGCCAGCTCCCCCAGGTGCCAGCAGGGAACCTGGGAAGTCACGCCCCTTTCCCGGCTCCTGAACCCGATGAGTGACAGCGCGAAGGACACCTGCAGCCCTGCTCCTGCCATCGTTCTGCTTGTGCCACTTGGCTTCTGTGGGCCCCGGTCTCCTGATCTCAATGGTAACCGTGTCAGGCTCCCAGGAGGCTCTGGACATCATCATGTGCTGGAGCGTAGGTAGAGCTCGGGAACGCAGCCTGTGATGGGGCTCTGTTCATAGGAACGACATAATGACACCGAAACATTTCGTATATTTACGTGACCGTGACCTCTTTGAGGACAGGGGCTCTGCTTTGTTATCTGTCTACTTTGACGTCTAAGACCGCGTCTAATTCACAGCGGAGACAACAGTACATGAGCCCTTATGGAGCACCTACCATGTCAGGGGCTTTTCAAAGAGCTTGAGGTATGTTCACCTTTTTTTCTTTTTTTTTTTCAAACTGTTTTATTTATTTAAAATACATTTTATTGATTTTTTTACGGAGAGAAAGAGAGAGGGATAGAGAGTTAGAAACACCGATGAGAGACAAACATCCATCAGCTGCCTCTTGCATGCCCCTTACCTGGGATGTGCCCGCAGCCAAGGTACATGCCCTTGACCGGAATAGAACCTGGGTCCTTTCAGTCCGCAGGCCAACGCTCTATCCACTGAGCCACACCAGTTTCGGCTATGTTCACCTATTGAACCCTTCCAACACCCTCGTGATGTGGCTGGTGAGGAAACTGGGCACCGAGGAGTGAAGTCAGTTGCCCAATGTCACACAGGTATGCTGAGCTCCAGGCGGCACTCAGTAAGGTCGAATGGAGGAAGGAGTGGCATGGCCGGCTCCCGCTCTGTTGACCTTGACCGTGGTCCTCCTTATGCTCCCTTCACTCGTCTGGGTGCGGTGGGGGTGGGCGGGCTGGGTTCGGCCGTGGCGATGGGGGTGGGGATCACAAAGAAGAGGGCCACGGGTGCTGTCACCCGAGCACAGCCAGAGCGAAAATGACGGGCGATTAATGGGAAATAATGGGATGGGGCGCGGAGCGTTTACGCGCCATCCCTCCTGAGAGAGCCTCCCAGCCCGTGCGGTGCAATTAGCCGCCCAAGCCCGGGCGCGGAGGCAGGAAATGAGCCAGGCTGGCGGTGGGTTTATTTTTACACCGGGCCGCCCTCGGTTCCCGGCCTAGTTAGCGCTTTGGGAGCCCCAGCTGACTCGGCACTGCCTGCGAGCTCTGATGCGCTGCGGCTCCGCTCCCGCGCAGCCCTGATGTCGAACACGCGAGGCAGACAGCTGCCTGGGGCGTTCTCCGCAGAAGCTCTCATGTCTCCACACACCTCAGCTTCCCGCCGTCACGCCGCGCCTCTTCCCTCCATCACCGAGCGCGTGGCCCGGGTCCTGGCAGGTGCAGGCGCCGTGCGGTGCGGTGGCCATGTCCTCAGAGACACATCGGGCGGTGCGATGGTCCCTGGATGCCCAGGGGCACCTGTCCGTTGGCCTCCTCTTCCAGGGAAGCACATGAAAGACCATGAAATCTCTCTTCCGGCGTCTCCTGCCTCTCGGACCACAGGAACCTGAACCATCATCTCAAAGGAAATCATTGTTTTCTGCACCCCCCAACCACCCCACCCCCAAACTTCCAGATGTTCACGTGCCCACGCGCTTTGATTTCTCTCCTTATTGAAGATGGACAATCATTGTTTTGTCGCCTTGGTTTCCATCCGGGCCCACAGTCCATTTCCCCAGGTAAACAGTCATCCCCACCTTTAATAAAGGAGATGGAGCCCGCCCGCCTGGCTGAATGAACATCTCAATACCTTGCGACGCGCAATGACACCGTATCAATATTTAAACTCATTTTATGCATGTATTCCGGGTTGTCCAACTTCATTAGGGCCGTTCATCAACCCTCTAGCTGGAGTGTATTCCCGTCGGACTTGTAGGCCTGGGGGCCTACCAAACAGAAATTTAAACGAACTCGCCTTTTTAATTCACATTATTCTCAAATATTCTCTTTTCTCCCTCCCTGCCATGACTAAGGCGTTTAGGCTGGGTCATGATTCGGTACATGTCAACACGTACCTGACACGAGCCCCATTAGTATGTCAGAATACGTGAGCCCCAGTAAAATACGGTATCCCTTCCTCCCTCCTCATTGATGAATTGCCCTCCGGTTCTTGCCTGCGCTTGGCAATAATTTGAGTTTATTGCGAGACGTTTCCGTTAAATATTTACAAACATTTTAAACTATGGGTAAATGAAATCTTCCACGTTTTGCAAATCTCATCGTCTCCCTCAACTCCAAAATAATAAATCTCTTGATCTGTTTTTTTTTTTTTTTTTAAATATTTCTGCACATTGGATTCTGGGGGAATGGGGATATTCTTGCAAATCAGATCAGCCCCTCTCCCAGCCATCTCTTGCCGATGGGGCCGGGTTTCTTTCCTGAGGTGAGCACTGGGGAACTGACGCTGAGAGCCATTCTGCAAAGCCAATAAACAAGGACGTCCACCCCGAGGGGACGGCCAGCACATGTTCTCACACAGGGCGGCGACCAGGAGAAGGTGGGAGAGGAACCTCCCTCCACGGTGCCACCGCACCAGGCAAAGCCGGAGAAAGGCACAGTCACATTTCAGGGGCAACCAGGCGTCGGGGAGTGAAGTGGCCACGCGGCGGGTAGGAGAGAGGGTCATTGCATTTGTTTCCGCCAGAAGAAAATCTCAGAGAACAGGGCTTTGAACCACGCATGCGCAATTGTGTTTCTGGAGGCTGGACAGCCAAGGTCAAGTTGTCAGCAGGGCTGCTTTCCCAAGGCCGACCCATCTCCTTGGCTTACAGACGGCTACCTTCCCGAGGTGCCCTCACCTGGCCCTTCCTCTCTGCGCCTACTCTCCTGCCTCCCCGTGTGCCACACACACGTTCTATTGAGTGAGGGCCTCCTCTAAAAAAAGGCTAACGTGAAGAGTCTTTGTGGACTTGCTTTTTTTCTTTTCTTAGAAAGAGAGAAAAAACATTGATGTGAGAACACAACCTTTATCAGCTGCCTCCTCCATACCCCCGCAGGCATGGAGCTGGCCAACCTGGGCATGGGCCCTGCCTGGGAATTGAACTAGCAACCTTTCGGAGCACTGGGTGATGCCCAACCACTGAGCTACCTGGGCCAGGGCTAAAAATATGCCTCATCGGGGCAATCCCCTCTTTAAAGGCTGTGTCTCCACAGACAGCCGCATTCTTATTGGGTAAGTCTTCAGAGCTGGGAAAATCAGTCCTCCTTCGGTTCATCAGGCACGGACCATGCTCCCTCTCTCTGATGGAGCACTGAAATAGTGTGCTCCGAGGTTCTAGGACGTTCTACGACCAGCATAGCTGCTATGAGTTCCTGCTTCCTTGGGGGTTCAAGGGGAGAATAAAGGCCACTTACATTGCAGAGTTCATTGTTCATTGGAGGGTTCCGGTGCCTAACGAGTGAGAAGCTGGCTGTCTGGTGTGGGCATTCAATGTACCTCAGCAAATCGGAATTGAGTGGCATTTTTTGGGGGGGGGGGGCGGAGCACACCAAAACTTGGGGTTAAAAATGCACCGTGCTGGGGAGGAAAATGGACTCAGTTTTGTGCAGGCAGGAATAGAGGATCGCCTTTTCTCTGCCCCCACCCCCTCCAGTTCGGGGACTCTGCGGGCATCGTTTCATACCGGGTGATGGTGTTTTCATAGCCATGGCGCGTTCAATGTGGTGAGAGAGCGCACGATTTGAGTTATTTCCAAAACCAAGTGCTTCTGTAAGAAAAAAACAGAGGCGCTCTTGTTAAGTGGTTCTGGACTGTGCGTGCCCAAACCCTCCGCGCGTTCTGGATTCAACACTTAACAGCCCTGAGAGCCCTTCATTCTGGACACGTGCACCTTGGGCCCATTTAGACTCCCTGGATGGCGTGCAGCTCCGGCCTGCCCATGCGGAGCTGGCGTAGGCCAGGCCTCTGCCGCGCGTCTGTGCCCACAGGGGCGCCTCTGTGCTGGGCACCTCGAGACCCAACTCCGGGGCAGCGTTCTGGTTCTGGTTTTGCTCAGAGGGCTGGGTCCCACGCAGAAGGGCCTGCTGAGGTCGGGAATGTCAGCTTCCTTGCCACAGGGCGCACCCCACGACTTTCCTGCAGAGCCAAACTGCCTGTGGTGGGGAAGGCAGATCCTCAGCCAGGACAGCGCCCCCTGTGCACACACGACACCTGTGTGGTCTGTCTCCACGCACCCACCCGAGGCGGGAGTCACCCAGGGTGCAGGCTGCAGCTCAGAGAGCGGAAGACAGGCTCCCACCGCCAGCCGGAGCGGCCCCGGGCCGGGAAGCGCAGGCTCTGTGTCTCTGTGCCCTCTCCACGGCTGGCAGGCGAAGTGGGGAAAGTGCCGCCTGGGGAATGAGAAATGGAGCTCGGCCTTGCGCCAAGCCTTCCGACGGGAGGCCCCGCGTGGCTTGTGCTCACAGGAAATTGGGACCATTTGCTGATAAAAAGAAGATTCTTGGATGGCTGCAATGTCAGGTTCAATGTCGTTTCCATTCACGGAGAACACACAGCTCAGGAAAATCAGCCGCGAGTTCCCGGAGCGAGTTCTGCCGAGAGGGAGGGCCGCAGGTGGAGGGAGAGGGACCGAGGCATCAGGGCCGCGTGTGGCTGTGGAGGGCGCCGAGGGAGGCTGCTGCCGGCTCACCTCCATCCCACTGGTCCCAGCCCCCCCGACCCAGCATTCTAAATTAGACTCCTGACCTACTCTCTCCACCTGCCCTATTTTCCTCATCGCTTTCTTCTTCCTTCCTGACCTGCAAAGATCATGCTATGTGCAGCCCACGCTCATTGCAGGGACTTCGTGTCATATCTGAAACACCCATTTGCTCTTCCCTAGAGGGTGGGGCTGGCATCTGTTTTGTGGGAAGGTTAACTTAGGGTCTAGCACAGAGCCTGGAACATGGCAGAAAGTTTACAAATATGATTTGAATGAATGAATGAATGAATGAGAACCAATCTCTTTATTTCACATCTCAGGGGAACTGTTTTTGGACTGACAGTCTGGACTTGAATTAGGATTGAATGGTTTCCCTTCTTTCTTGGGTGAGCATGAGCGAGTCTCTTGATTCTTTGGGTGTTGATTTTCTTGTGTCAAAAGGGGATAAAACACCTGTTTCCAGGGTTCTGTGACGATTTAAAGAGACAGGGTCTGTAGCTGTGGACTCGGTACACAGCCACTAGTTTGCCAACTCTGTCCAGGGATCTCTCCTCCAGCGCTCGCTGTTTCCCGAGTCCAGCCTTCAGGAGGGAAGGGGCTAAGGCAGAGACAAGCCTTTTTTGGGGGTTGGGGGGGGGCGCAGTTGGTGGTGAAACAATGGCCTTTGGTGAAATGACACGGTGATTGAGTTTCCTTAGGTGATATTCCAAGGGGACCCTTTACCAAGTCCGCCCTCTCCCCCTTGGGGTAGCAGCCACTCACGGGCCAGCCATTGGTGGACACAGATAAAGACGTAACTCTAGCGACAAGAGACTCAGCATAAAGATTAAATAAAAGGGAGTCAAAACAGGTCAAGGTCAGTATTGAGCTCAGCCCACCAGGGCTGCCTGTAGCAGCTCACGCTCTCCGCTGCCTACGCCTTGCTTTGCTTGGCACCAGCTACCTCTGAACACTGTAAAAAATCAATAAAATATATTTTAAAAAAAATACCATCCTGCAGACTTTGCAAACCGTTGCCTTTCCAACCCAGTGTGTGTGTCTCTGTGGCTCCTGAGACCCAGCTCCTCAGGGCCGTTTGTTTCGCGGTCTGTTCCGGGACATGAAGCCTGAGTGTGGACCCATGTTGGTTAGGGCGTCTTAATGGAAAACCAACGTCACCATGGATACGACGAGCAGGATTAGGAAAGAGGAGAGCAGGCCGGTCCGTTTGCCCTTGGGTTTTGTTGGATTTCGTTTTCCTTGTTCCGGAAGGCGGGTGCCTCGGCCTCAGGGTAAGAAATGACGGCTGGAGGCACGTCTTTCTGGACGCCCTGCAGCGGTGGCGTCGGGGTGAGTCTGTCCGCACAGCTCAGGTGGTTCCGGAGGGCACACTGCGGTCTCATGCTCATCCAGAATGGCGGGGGTGCTGCACGTGAGGGCCTTGGATCCGCAGACAGCCACTCGAGGGGCGCCCCGGAAGATGGTCTTCGGGGAGCAATGCCTCCCTTTTGGCTGCTCTCTTTCCTTGACTTGTTCAAAGGACAGGGTTCAAGTCCCTGGCGCTCATCTGGGTCCGAGGCCTCTAGCACTGCCGATGGCTGCCGCCCTGTTCTGCTCGGGATCCCGGGGTGACAGAGGGACCTCGAAATCCCATCCAGGACTTCCGTGGGAGAGGTGTGTCGTGGATGCCCCTTCTCTCGGCCCCTCTCTTTCCCTCTCTTCTGTGATTAAAGTCTTCTCTCTTACTCAGATCCCCCATTAAGATGTCTGGGTGTCACTTAGGGTGTTAATTGAGAGGGGGTTGAAGCTCATCAAAGCAATTAGGAGCGGTGGTTAAAAATGTCTATCTATGGCCGGCGCCGGGATGGGCCCGGCGGGGGGCCGATTTCTTTCTTTTATGCAACCGGCGTTGGTAAAACTAGATGAAATTATTACTGAGTCGCAGCCATAGAGATGACATCATGATTTCTGTGCGTGCCATCTTTGATGGAAAATTAATTTTTGAGAGGGGTAATTTACAGGGATTCAAAGAGCGTTCTCCTCAAGTCCTTGCCGGTAACTCCCAGCACTCCCGTTGGAAGGGAACGCTCTTGCAGCTGCGTCTAGAGCAGCGGTTCTCAACCTCCCTACAGCCGCGACCCTTTAAGACAGCTCCTCATGGGGTGGTGACCCACAACCATAAAAGTATTTCCGTGGCTACTTCACTGTAATTTTGCTACTGTGATGAACTGTAATGTAAATATCTGATAGGCAGGATGTATTTTCATTGTTACAAATGGAACATCATTAAAGCATAGGGATTCATCACAAAAACAATATGTAATTATATATTGTGAAATATTTATTCCTAATGACAAATAAATGAAATGTTGTCTTGAATCATGGTGTAGCATGGGCAACAGTCTTCCTAGGACAACAGTAAACCACATGGCTACACTTTGCTACACCGAGGAGCGGTGTGTTGGGTCCTAAGACCACGGGAAATAGGTATTTTCCTCTGGTCTTAGGCGACCCCTGTGAAAGGGTCGTTCCACCCCCAAAGGGGTCGAGACCCACAGGTTGAGAACCGCTGGTTTAGAGAGACCTACCGTCCCATCATGGCCCCGGGAGGGACAGTGCCAGGAGTGGACTTCTTTGCCTGCACCAGGGTCACCCGAGGGGAAACGGCAAGGTTTCCTGTCTGACAGGACCTTTGTTCTTCGAGGCCCAAACTCTGTCCTGTGTGTGTGCAGCCCCTCCCCCACGCCAGCTTCATCATCTCTAGACTGGGGGCCCGGGGCCCTGTGAGTCTCCATTCCTGAACCACAGAGCAGTGGGCACGGGGAGATCCCGGGTACATAACCCGTTTCCCCGAAAGTAAGTCATCCCCCCAAAATAAGACCTACTTCCAGTTTTGCCTCTTGCTATAAGGCAGTGGTTCTCAACCTGTGGGTCGCAACCCATTTGGGGGTGGAATGACCTTTTGACAGGGGTCGCCTAAGACCATCGGAAAACAGACATTTACATTACGATTCATTAACAAGAGCAAAATTACAGTTATGAAGTAGCAACGAAAATAATTTTAAAAGGGCCGCGGCATTAGGAAGGTTGAGAACCACTGATATAAGGCATTCCCCACCCCCTCCCCGAAAATAAGACCTCCCCATAATAAGGCCTCCCCTGAACAGAAGGCCTCCCCGGAATAGAAGGCCCCCAAAGCTACCGTCAGGCTTCTGACTCCTGATGTAAAGAGACCTCGCCCTGCCTGAGCAGCTCTGGCTGCGCTGCGGCCCATCCGTGAGCTGGTTGGTGATGACAACGACTACCGGACCGTAGACAGGTCATACATTTCCTTTAGTTTTTTTGTTCAACAATAAATGCACCGTCTTCTTCTTCATGGAAAAATAAGACCTCCCCTGAACATAAGACCTGGCGCCTCTTTGAGAGCAAACATTCATAGAAGACCCTGTCTTATTTTCGGGGGAACAGGGTATTTCTGTGGTGCTTCCCCACTGGCTGGGTCAGAGCAGATGGAACCCACGCAGCGGGTGGCTAGCCCAGCCCTGGTCCATCTCCACCAGAGGCCCGACGTTCTTCGCAATCTGCTTCTTTCATCACGGCGACCAAGGGGTGCTAGCGAGAGAGCGGGGAAAGAGACGGTTCTTCGCGCCTCTCTTCCCGCTCTCAGTGGCGGGGTGAGGGCCCGGGGCGAGTGTGTGTGTGAGTGTGTGAGTGTGTGAGTGTGCCTAGATGTGTCCTACAAAGAGGTGAAGCAGAGACATACAGGGACATGGAAGCAGAATAAAAAAATCAACAAGGGTCTCCATGACAGGCTACTCTTGAGTCTCGGGTTCCGCTTTCCCGTGGAGGGCAGCACGCCGCGTTTGGACAGCTACACGGCACCGGGTTTCCTGGCATCACAGTTCTACTTGGTCATCCCCGCCCCGCCCTGCAGTGTTTGGGGTTTGGGCTGAGAAGGCGGGGGCCGGGGAGCCGGTGGGGGCGGGGGAGAGGGGATGAGTCAGGGGAAAGAGCGGGAGGTGGGGGGCAGGGGGGGAGAGAAATGACACGCGAGCTGCGGGAGTCGTAACTCCGGGGCCTGTTCATTAACACGGGGCTCAGCTCCGCTTCTGCTGCGGGTGCAGTTTTATTCCCAGATGCAGACCTCCTCCCGCTGCTGCCACTGGGGAAGGGAGACGGAGGGTGGGTGGGTCGGGGGAGGGGGAGGAAGGTCCCTGAGAGAGAGAGAGAGAGAGAGAGAGACAGAGAGAGAGAGAGAGAGAGAGAGAGCGCGAGCCAGGCCCCGGCAGGGGTGTGGCGTGCGCACCTGGGAGCTCGCAGCAGAGACGCAGCAGATAAATCAGATGAGAACCCCGCCCGCTGCCTGGGGACCGTTTCCCTCCGCAGCCCCAGCCTGAGGTCCCCCTGTTTACACCGCACTGGCCAAAAGGAGGGGCCGTGGGGAGGGCGAGGACGTGCCCGTGCAGGACACTGAAACTGGGGCAGCCGGAGCCAGGCTGCCAGCCGGAGCCAAGACACGAGCCACCTGCGTCTTCCTGTCCGTCCACTCCTGCAGATGCCCTGTGCCAAGTGCATGGCGGGCATGAGCTCAGCGAATCCTGGCCGTGATGGCGGCGGAGGCCCTCGGCGCCCTGCCGTACCTGGGGACAGGGAGGATGGGATTGGTCAGCAAACGGCCACCGGGCGGGGACCGAGCGGGCCCTGTTCCAAGGTGGGTCCCACGCTGGCCCACTCTCCACCTGCCACGACGCTCTTCCCAAGGTGGGAGCGGAGGGGGTACGGCCCCCTAAAGAGCGCAGAGTGAGGCAGGGGGCCAGCGTGGGCTCTCCCAGCTCTGCTGCTCCCCACACCCCCCGCCAGAGGGTCTTGTTGTCCGGGTCTGGGGTTCAAGCGGACAGCTGAGGCCTGTGGTGTCGGACGGGGAGATCACCAGCACCTGGCACCCGCCGGGGACCATGGAAGGAGCCCAGCGACCTCCCTTCCCGCCTGAGCTCCGCGAACACGCAGGTCCTTCCTCTGGGCTGGGATTTCCGATCCTGGTCCCCACGGGCTTTAGAACAGAAGCACACACTGTCCACGCTGTGCAGGACCAGGCCTCGTGTCTCCAGCCTCCTGTCTCGGGCGCCTGGGGCGGGGAGTCCCTTCCCCGCCAGGCAGGTCTCGCCACCACCCGGAGCCCTGGCGGCAGGTGCAGCGTCCATGGTGTCCAGGTACAGTGGTACCTCGAGATATGAGTGCCTTAACAGACGAGATTTTTGAGATACGAGCCGTCGAGCGAGCCATTTTTGCTTTGAAATATGAGCAACAGTTGAGATAGGAGTCATTGCGCGGATTGGCCGGCTGCACACGACCCACCTGTTTACCGAGACTCGAGCGTCTCATAGTTTCCCATGCCTCAAGGTTACGGAACGAATTAAACTCGTATCTCGAGGTACCACTGTATTCACATCCTGAGAGCGGGTCAGGGCTCTGGCGTGGAGGATGCAGAGCTGAGAAGACAGTCCCTCCTCGCGCATGGCTCCTGGCCTGCGGGACAGAGACTAACGGAGGATGGAATGGATGAATCCACGAGTAGGCAAGGAAGGGATCACCCCTGATGAACCGAGGGGGGCATGCATTGGCACCTTTCTCCAAGGGACCGAGAAAGTGCCTTAGGCTGTGTGGGGCCCTAAGACCCAGCCTGACCACTAGTCCCTTCAAAGCCCCCTCCGTCAGCCAACGGAAGAGCCTGTGTTTCAATAAAACTTTATTTGCAGACGCAGGCAGGGCCTGGGCCTCCAGACCACGGCCTGCCCACCCCCACCCGGAAGCCCAGACCTCAGCCACTGTGCAGACCAGGCTGGCTGTGGGAGCTGCTGAAAGGGCCAGACGGGGAGGGCAGGGTGGGCTCCCGACGGCCCCGTGTGACTCAGGGCGGGTGGCCCCTCCGACCGTTCATGTCTGGAGAGGAAACGATGGAGTGGGTGGCAGTGGAGGCGCTCACTGGGCCTCCCACGCCCCGTGGAGACGCGCAGGAAGGCTCCTGCTGGCAGGGCTGGAGGGCGAGGCCGCGTGGGCAGAGGGAGCACAGAGCCAGGCCCGCCGGCAGCCCTGAGCCGCTGCCTCTCCACCAGTGTCCCCGGGAGAGCAGCCAGCACGCTGCTCCGAGGACCTCAGTGCCGCCCGCCCCGACCCGTCTGTTCCCAGTGCCCCGTGCCTCCGCCGCCCCCAACCCCGGGGAAGGGCCTGAGCGCTGTGCTCAGAGCTCCCGGCCAAGGGGCCAGCCTCCTCCTGGGAGTGGGGACGGGCCTGTGCCGCCAGGAGAGCCGCAGCTGTCTAGCAATGACTCACCTCGCCGACGGCCGATGAGACGTTTTCTGACCGACCCTGGGAACGGGATGGAGCGAGGCCGTAAACAGAGACGATGCCCCGACGAGTCCATGACTCAGAGAAGAGAACGTTCTGAGAACAGACCAAGGACAGGACGGGCTCTGACTGGGCGGCTGAGCCTGCACCTGGACCTCCTCCGGGAGCGTTTCTCAGAGTGGAGCGCTGACCGGTCTCCGGTCCCCGGAGCGGGCTGAGCTGTTGGTCCCTCACAGATTAGCCGCCTGCTTGTCAGACGCCGAGCTCCGGAAGGCAGACCTGCAGACCGCCCCCTCTCCCCTGTCCCTCTTACGTCTCCTCCCTCGTGCGTGGATAACCAGCCCGCTGTCCAGGGCGGGGGGCGGAGCAGATCTTTGTGGGAGACCGGCTGCTGTCCGGTGTCGCCGGCATTCGTGGAATACACGCCCATATAGGACTCTACCCTGTCTCTGCTTAATGGGCTCAGCCGGACCCCATGGCGGTCCCGTTACACTCCCGGACACTCCCCTCCACCCACCGGCTGGTCGTGGCCCCGCATGCAGGGCCAGCGTTCCGGAGTGGAGGCCGGGCTCATGGACCGGCTGGCCTGGGGGACCCGGATGGTGCTGGGGAAGGGGACCGGGGTGGTGGACACTGTGCTCCAGGGGCAGAGGTGGCTGTCCAGGTGGCCTAGCAGCTGTAGGTCCTGCTGTTTCCGATTCACAGGTGAGGCCATGAGGGTCAGAGAGGCGAGGCAGCACCCGAGATGGCCTGTCCCCCTCGATCTGTGCCTGCCAGGCTCCTGCACACCCAGGTGCAGGGTCCATTCCTATCCCTTCCAGGTGTGAGTGGCCTAGCCACCCTCCAACACTCTGTTCATAGGACACTTCCTTCTTGAAGCCCTCACAGATTGCCCCTAGGTGCACAGGCCTCTTCTCACCCGAGTGACTGCCGACTTTATCGGCACCTGTCAGGCATGTAGCTTCACCCTCCCTCTCAAAGAGGCTGCAGGCCAGGAGCAGGGGCTTGTGGGCCCCTCCCAGCACCCACTTAGAGCATGCGTGTGGGACGAGCGATTGAAAGACGCTGGATTAAATCGGGAGACCAAGTAGCTCACGGTCTCCTTGTCATCTCAGGTCCACAAGAAGGGGACTCGTTTCTCTGGGAAGGAGAAAGGGAGACTCCTCAGAGCAGAGTGGATTAGCAGGGGCGGTGGCCGGAGTAATGGGCCCAGGTTCACAGCCCGGCTCTGCCCCTGAGCCGCTGGGTGGTCCCCTAACCTCCCTGAACCTCACTCCCCATGGGTCAGGAGGGATCACACCCGCCGCAGAGGATTCAGGTAAAGGATGCAGTCTGTGCGGGCCCGGACATCATCACCGCCACTTCCTGGAGCTGTGGGCTTGTCTCGGCGCTCACGGGCCTCGAGTGTGAGCTCCAGGGAAGGAGAAAATGTGTCTCTCTGGCCATTGCCATACCCCGGACCCCAGCATTGTCCCAGCCTTAACTAGGGCTTGTCCCGAGTCCAGGAATTAATGAGCTGCTGTTTGTGTGTCCTGGAAGCACTGGCAGGCAGGGCGAGGCGAGACTGGCATGTGCTCCACCCACTGCCCCAGGCAGGCTGCGTGGCCTGTCGATGCCCAGCTGTGCACCCCAGGTTCTGCCCCCCCCCCCCCGCCCCACTTCACAGAAACAGCCCTGAGAGAGGGGTGGGCTGAGCCGGTACCGCTCCCTCCTCCCCCTCCTCCCCCACCCCGCTCCCCGGAGGCCTCCCCAGACTGTGAGAACCCAGCTAAGGGTCTGGCAGGGGTGGCCTGCAGGATGGCTGCCATCTCGGGCTGGCTCCCCAAGGCAGGAGCTGTGCCAGCTCTCAGGTCAGACCTGCCCACACAGGCTGGGCCCACCCTGCAGGCCTCCCACTGGGCACGGAGTCTGCCTCTTGTTTGGTTGGGCTTTTAAAGGGGCCACACCGTGAGCTGCGGCTGCACCGTGACCCATCTCCACCCCCGGGGGCACGACTGGGATGCGCTGGTGCAGGCCTCCCAGGACCCGCGTGAGGCAAGGCCCCGATGGGACCAGAGCCCAAGAGGGCGGTTCCTTGGAGCGGCCCTCGCCCGCCAGGGCAGGGTGACTCAGGCTGAGCCGTCAGGGCGGCCGAGGGCAAGCTGGCGGCTGCTCGCCACCGCGGCACCCGCTCGCCCTCCTCTCACTCCCAGGCGTGGGCTCCTCGCTCTCGCCCTCTGTCAACCGCCTTCTGGGCTGGAACCCGGTGCAGGAACCGGTGGCAGGGGGATTCTGCAGCTGTGTTCTGGGTTTGCTTGGAGCAGACTAAGGGTTGAGTCCAATCAAAGCCATGGTTTTTCCAATGCTGCTTGCTTCCACACAGGACCAGTGATGGAGAATCCTGGGTCTGGGTCTGTGGGAGCAGGACCGCCAGCTTGGTTCCGTGGACACTTTCGGCTGTGCTGCTCTTGGTGCCATATTGCAGATGAGGCCACAGCCCTGGTCCCTGCCCCATAGACGCGGGTAGCATCACCTTCCCGTCTGCGACCACAGACACGTCTGCAGATGTGCCCTCTGGGGGAGGAGCACTGTGGTCCTAACTCCTCAGGAAGATGCTGTGGGGCTGGGAAAGGGACTCCGTGGGACCAGGCTGTCTGTCCCTCACAGGGGACAGACCTCAGAGACAGTGTGTACTCTCCCCTCCAGCCACCCCTCTAGCTGTAGTTTCTGGGTGCCCCCTGCTCCGAGCGTTCCTCCTTGGTGTCCTCTGGCACCCTCGCCTGTTGAAGTCCTACTCATCCATTCAGGTCCGCTCTCATCCCAGGACCTAGCCGAGGGAGATACAGATCCCGGTGGACGGCACCCCTCTCTCCTCTCCTGCTGCTTATGGAACGGCCTCAGGGCCTGGGCTCTGGTCTCCCCTGGGTCGGGTCAGTGGTTTTCCTGATGGGAGCCAGCGTTTCATAGTCACCAAGGAGATGAGCCACACATGTGAGCTATGAGCTGCTCCGGACGTGAGTCCCTCCTCAGCATGTATGACACAGGAGACCCTGAGACCAGGGTTCCAACTCTCCAAGCCTCAGTTTACTCACGTGTAAGACAGAAAGAAGCTGAGAAGAGATTCCAACTCCCCCTGTTTCTGCCCATGAAAGACCCGGCATTTGGAGACTGTTGGGTTGCTAGGAGCTACTGCTGTTTGGTGGCTGCCTGAGACAGGAGCTGATGACACCCCGGGGCCAGGGTTAGCTCTTGGTCTAGCGTTTGGCCCCTAATATATGTCCAATGGTACATACAAAGTTGAACCAAGTTATGGGTCCTTCTGAGGTTTGAACCTATGCTTCTGTCTCCACCAATGGCCGATAAACTGGGCTAGAAAGATGGAGCTCCTAGCATCATTCTGAGAACCAATGAAAGGAGGCACTGTGGTGGCAGGAACCTGAGATGGCCCCGGGATCCCCATCCCCTGGTGGACATGCCCTGGACAGCCAATCTGAGCCTTTCTTTAGATGTCTTACTGTGGGGTTGTTGTGAGGCGCTTCGGATCCGTACATGGAGGGGGTGGGGTGAAGGAATGGAAGGTATCATCTCTGAACTGTGGGCAGCTGAGCCCGGAATTGCTGGCAGCCATGGTTTCAGCCTCAAGGAGATGGGCAGCGTGAGAGCAGGAAGCCAATTTGCTGAGAGAATCAGAGGAAAGAGCGGATTCCTATGGCGCTCTAATCTCTCATTCTGGTTGCACTCCCGGGTGCCCCTCTTTGGGGTGATGTGAACCACAGACCCCCTGTTTTGCCTTAGTAGTCTTGGTTGTGTTTCTGTTGCTTCTGGAACCGAGACAGTCTTGACTACGAAGGAAAAAGATCTCAGCGTCAAGTTAGTGCCACGCCTCAGACAGACTAGCTTCAACCTGAAGCCCTGAGGCTCCATTTATCACCTGGATGGCCTTGGACAAGGCCCTCTACCTCTCTGGGCCTTATTTCCTCATCTTCAGAATGGAAAAATTAATATAATAGATTCCTTTCTGAATTTGGAAGATGTAGATTGGCTTTTTTTCTTCTTCTTTCCCCATAATCAGTATCCAGAAATTTTGCCTGAAAGCCAACGAATTAAGCTCATACTGCATATTTATAGTTGCATATTTTTGAAATTCTTAATTCCATGAAATGCATTGTAGATATTTTATTACAGGAGTTTCTTCCCTTGACCAATGCACGTGTTACCAGGATGAGGATATGGTGCAAGATAGTCCTTGCTCTTACCAGGACTCTTCACCCTAGAGGCCAAGATGTCATGCCTTATTTGTCATGGAGCAGCCACCTTCCCTGACACTTGGACAAAGTGGATTTGCTAGGAGAGAAGGGTACTGAGCAGCAGCAGAGAAGAGAGAAGGACCTCAACAAAGAGTTTGATGATGTGGAATATTAACATGATTGAATCTAGCTTCTTCCTGAATCAATAACCTGCTAAATATATCTTCTTTCTCCCTCAAGCTAATTTATTTATTTTTTAAAATGTATTTTTATTGATTTCAGAGAGGAAGGAAGAGGGAGAGAGAGAGAGAGTTAGAAACATCAATGATGTGAGAGAATCATTGATCGGCTGCCTCCTGAAAGCCCCCCACTGGGGACCGAGCCTACAATCTGGGCATGTGCCTTTGACTGGAATTGAACCTGGGACCTTTCAGTTCACAGGCCAACGCTCTATCCACTGAGCCAAACCCACTAGGGCCAAGCTACTTTATATAGAGTGCTTATAAAAGGGCCTAAAAAGGATCTCCTAATGGATAGCTAGGTGTTCTGATTTGCCCTGGGGTCTTATTGTTGTGCTTGTTTTTATGGTGTAATTATTGATGTCATCTAACTTGACTCTCAAGAGCATCCTGGTTGAATGATCAATTCCATGCTACTCGACTCGGTAAACAGGCACCAACATGAGAGTTCTGAATGGTTAAGAGAACCATAATATTCTGGGAAAAAGTTTCAGTAAAAAGACTAGAGGAACCTAAAGATGCATTACAGAGAGGTGAACTACTGCTTTCCCAGGACTCAGAAGGAAGGAGAGAGTGGGTGGAGGGAAGATGGGAGCAAAGAGGTCACGAGAGAAGAGCATGGAACCATAGTGCTCCCCTCGCTCCCTGCCTTTAGCGGGGAGGACATGGTCCCTCTTCTGCCACCTCCCTGATGTCTGTTCCGTGTCCAGTCCCTTCCTGGAGATTCTAAGTCCTGGAGAACCTCAGAGATGCAGTGCCTGGGGCATAACCAGAATTGCTCGTCACCCCCCAGTCTTCACCTTCTGGTCAGAAGTGCTGGCTGAGTCTCTGAGGGGTGCTGGGATCCCCCTCCTCTGTGGGAGCGTTTTCTGTTCATGACCTGCTTTACAGGAAAAGACAGGGTGGACCATTTGCCAGAACATTATTTTCCTTGTGGCTTTGCTTGGTGCCTCCCAATTCACCTGCCTTCCCTCTTGGCAGGGGTCAAGGTGACTTTTGTATTCCTCCCAGTGGTGATAAATACCAGCATCAGATTAGAAGTGAAGGGACCCAGACTCTGTTTCCTCTCGAGCATAGGGTGCCCAGACGGATGACGCCCGGAGAGGATTGTGCAAAGGCCCGAAGCAAGCAAAGAAGGCTCCGGGACATCTGCAGCCCGCAGAACTCCAGGGAGACGGAGCCCAGCCTTGGAGGGAGCGCCAACGTGAAGCATTTGGAATCAAGAACTACTCAGAAATAGAAACTGCTCTGGCAGAGTTGAAATGCTATATCAGTGCAGAACGACTTCAGATGAATGGGCAGGATTCGATTTTGTTCATATCCGTGCTCCAGCTCTGGCAAGGGGAAGGGGCAGGGGCTACCCGCAGCGTCAGAAGGCACGGGTTTTCCTGACCTATCTTCCCCCCACAAATTAGAATTTAGAGATGAGTCCAACTGGAGCACTATGCCTATTACGCAAGTATGCACATATTAGGACAATGGCCGTGACCATTGACAGTATTTAGGTCTATGGCACATCGCCTGAGGCAACATGTAGACCAAATTATTTTCCGGCCCACATCAGGTGTTGTAAATGCAGAATAGCTCCGAGAAGCCTCTCTCTCTGTCTCTATCTCCATCCTCATCTGTAGCATCTGAACATGACTGTGCCCCGAGATGTGCAGCCCCAGCCTGGGCCCAACCTGTGCTCGCTTCCTGAGCACGCGCTCTGGCAGGCAGGACATGGTGCCAGGCTCTGGGGCTCAGTGAGGAAGATGCCCGGTTCTTTCCTCCATGTGTTTACGATCTCATTTATGCTCAATAGAGGAGTAAACACACCGTCACTTTGGGAGAGCCCGTTGGCATGCTCAAGGCACGTTCACACCCAGCAATCTTGTAAAAGTGTAAGAAGCTGCTCTTCCCGCTCCACGGATGGGGAACTCGACTCAGCACGGCCCAAGGACAAGTTCAAGGACACACAGCCCTGTGCACTCACTTCCCCATCTCCTTCCTCTTCTGTTACTTTGAACCATTTCCCCTTTCTATTTGATGTTTTAAATGCTAGTAGGTGAGCGACCCCAAGAATGGATATGGTGGTGAAGAATTGTTTTAAACAAGTTGACCCTTTCAATGTTTTGGACCATGAAACACACAAGGACAAGAGGAATGGGAGTCTCTTTGCCTTGGGATTTAATGCTATGACTTTGGACCCTTGGGAATATTTTAATTGGAATTTTCCTCTCTTAAGCTTTCCAAGACCACTTTATTTATTTAAAAAACATTTTTATTGATTCCAGAGAGGAGGGGAGAAGGAGAGAGACAGAAACATCAATGATGAGAGGGAATCATCGATCGGCTGACTCCTGCATGCCCCACACTGGTGATTGAGCCCATAATCCAGGCATGTGCCCTGATGGGGAATCAAACTGTGACCTCCTGGTTCATAGGTCGATGCTCAACCACTGAGCCATGCTGGCGGGACTCTAAGAGCATTTTAGAGGGCCAATATCTTGGTTTAGTTTTCCCTTCCTCCCTTCTTGCCTTCCTCCGTTTACTTATTCATTGAAATTCTTGTTGAATGAGTAACAAGGACGATGAGAGGCTGGTGGGTCAGGGGCCGACGAAGCACACGCTGTCCTCACTCATGCTCACACATTCTCCTTGGGGGAAGACAGGCATCATTTTGAGAGGCGGTGTGAGAAGCACCTGCCCGGGCTGTGCAAACTGCCAAGACAGAGAGAGAAGTGACCGTCCCCTCCCAGGCTCTGGAGGGTTTCCCAGAAGGAGCGGTGAGCGTGGCTTTCCGAGGGGATGCTGGAAGGGCCCACCCGGACCAGGTGGACTGGCACACCAGCAGGAGAGGCTGCAGGAGAGTGGCGTCATGGGAATGAGCAGCTCCTAGGGATTGGTAGGCATGCTGGCTGAGATAGACAAGGAAACAAGCAGTCATGCTAGTAACTGAGGCCATGCTGGCTGCTGGGATGTACAGAGGGCACTGAAGCTATTTGGTGGGCAGCCCAGCTCTGCCAATGAGCGGGCACACTCAGCCTGCCCATCTCTGCTGCTTTGTCCCCTCCACCAGGCAGCTCTGGGCCTGTAAGCTTCCCTGGAAGGCCGTGCGTTGGCTACCATTCCAGGACTGGGCCTCTCCTCAGTCCCCTCTTCCTGGAGACTCTCCCTCCACCTCCTGGCTCCTCTCACAGCTCCATCTGCCTCTTCCTCAAAGAAGTAGAACTTGTGCCCCGACTCTAGCATCTGCATCACACAGACCCTCACGCACACACTCATACACACACCCTCACATACACACTCATACTCACACCCTCACACACACATACTCATCATACTCACATACTCACACACACCTACATTCACTCACACACACTCACACACACACTCACTCACTCACACACTCATATCCACACCTCTACAACCAGGTAGGGAGGTGGGTATTTGAGCCTCAGGTTAGCACAGGATGCACACTGTTCTCCATGCTGCTTTTGGTACTGAGTCATCCTTCTGTAAGGACATCCCCACCAGTAATCTCAGAGCCACCCACTGAATAGCTGTAGAGCCTGCCAGAATTCTCTCGATGGGGATTAGTTCATGTCTAGTCTCATGGAGATGATGATGGTGACAAATGCCGTAGGTAGTTGTGCTGTCCACTTATATTTAAGAACCTCTTGCACATCGTCTAATACCAACATCCTCACTTGTGGGGGCGGGGGGCGGGAATGGGGCATGGGTCTCCTCTCAGCGTTTCACAGGAGAGGTCTGTGAGCAAGGCCTCAGGACTGGGAAGCAGAGCTTCTATGTTGACATGACGATTGAAATCGCTCCTCCCAGATCCGGGTGGGATGGCATTCAGGAGGCAAAGCTGCCGCTGCGCTCCCCGTACCCGAGCCCAGATGACGGAAGCCACAGCTTCCTTCTTCCCCAAGGAGAGGATCGCAGAGGTGCCAAGTCTGCGGGACGTGAGCCCCACTGAGCCTCAGGTTCCCGAGTTTCCGGAGAGGGAGCTGGGAAACTCTGGGATCCTGTTCAGAGCTTTCGTGATGTGCTCGGAGATGCTACTAAATGTTTCATAGCGTTTTGGCCACGATACAGCCACACTTACCTCTGATTTGAGAGAAGCTCAGAATTTCATTAGGCCTCGCCTCGCTTCCGGATGCCCCCTCCTTCCCACGCTCTTCTCTCCAGATTAGGAAAGAGCTGTCTGTTACTATTTCCCAGCCCAGTGGGGGTGGATTCTCCGCCACCCTCTCGCCCAGGTGTGGAGGGGATATATGCATTTTCCTCAGGAAATCAGATACTGCACCTTTCCTATTTTAAGAAAGTCTTCTCTGAACCACCCAGCAAGGCTTTGACCAGTCTACAGACCGCCAGGTATCCACACTGAGCCCAGGTATCCAGATGTTATAAAATGCCCATTTGATGTAGCTTTTATTTGCCATCAAAGACCGCTATCTCATAACGCAGAGCCAAATCCCGTGGCAAACTTTGCTTTGCTTCAATCAGATAAGTGTGAATCCTGGAGAACGTCAATTATCTAGCCTTTCCCCCTTCCCCCCTCCCTGCAACCTCCAGTTCTGGGGAGAGGGCTCATTTCCCTGAGAATGTCTGTCTTCTGAAGAGACCCCGACTGTCAGTCAGCTTACAGGGAAGGGAGACCAAGGCTCTCTCTGTGGCCAGACCTCCATTCCCTCTTCCACTCAGCGGACACACGCTGACCAATGGCTCTTCTGAACAAGGGTGACCAGCCCCTCTGTTGGGTGATGGGGTATGAAGACAAATAGGGCCTGGCCCCCATCAGGAGCTTCCCCGCATATGTGGAAGAGAGCACACGGACCACGGTAATAATGGGCTGCCTGCGGGGAGAGTTTCAATGACAGAGATCTAAGGGAGCTTCCCAGAAGGCTGGTGCTGAAGTTGAGGTGTGATGGATCACTGCGTGTTCCCTACGCAGACAAGAGGGAGAGCGAGAAGGACCCTTGTGATCCAAGGCACAGAGGAATGGGACTCAACAGTGGGTTTAGTGAGCACATGTTCAGCAACGCTGGACCACAGGACACTGGGGGTGGCGGGGGTGGCATCTCCTCTTCCATCAATGGGTTCTCTCCTCTTCCATCAATGGGTTCCTCCTCAATGAAAGACCATGAAGGAGCATCAACACTCCACTGGCCAGGCCAGAATCATCCCGGCTTCTCACATGGCATGGGATCCGGGAGCTGCTGATTAGAGCTCCTTGAATCAGACCTTACTGCTTCGGCCCATGTCTAGCCCCTCAAGTCCCACGGGAGGAATAAGCAACCTCCTTTTTGCTCTCTGGGTCTTAGTTTTGCTTTCTCAGTCTACCTGCTCAGCCACATTGGAGTAACTTGTCTGAAACAGGACCTTTCGTGGATCCCACATATCAAAGCAATGCATCCTGCGATGCGGTTTTGTATCAGAATCACTTGGGGTGCGGGGTGGGGGAAAAGCTTCAGTAAAATGCAATCTTCTTAGCCCCACTGCAGACCTATAGGACCAGGATTTGGAGATGGGGCTCGGCGAGGGCATTAAGCACACACACAATCACAACACACTCGGACATGCTGTATTGATTGATTGAGCTGGGTGATTGATTGGAATTTAAAAAGCACAAACACGATATAAAAAGCAAAAAAAAAAATTCTCTTACTCGTGTATTGCAGTCATTCATTTTCTTTATTCTAAGAAGCATCCTCATATTTATTGCATACACAAATGTATAGTTATAAGCAATTTTAACACAATGGCAGCACCAATATCCTTCTTCATCTTGCTTTTGTCATCTAGCCATCCATTTTGAGACTATTTTCATCAGTCTATAACGTTTGCCTCATTTTCACCGCTGCACTGTATGTCCTTGTATGGGCATAAACTATATTTAACCACATCTTTTTGGTGGATTTTAGTTTGTTTCCAATTCTGAGAAGGCAGCGTTTATAACAATCTTCTTAGGTCATCCTGTTGCCCGTTCCATGCTGCATACAGACTGAATCCTTAACTTGGATCACCCATCGTCTCTGTGGGTTTATTTCCCACCGCATCCCCTCACCCACCTCTGGGACAATTCAGAGTTTCTCTGACAGCTTACTTATGCTACATGGTTTCATGCCTCGTGCTTTTGCTTGCAATACTCCCTGCATTTCCGGTTCCTTTCATCCTCATCCTCAACTCCAGTTCTTGGCTTTCCCCTTCCATGTGCTGACTGTTATCTTTCATCTTCTGCCATAATCTCATCCTTCAGTTGCCCTGGTGTGCAGGTGACCACTCATCATGTCTCAGAAAAATAAATGTTGCCAAATGCAGAATTCAAAGGTCACATCCAAGGTTCCCCTGGACATCACAGAATTGGTCCACCCATGGTAGTTTCACGTTCGGGAATAAAATCAGAGTGACAGGAATGACCAGTACCTACTTTGACAAACAGACTTAGTATTTGTCCTTCTTGCGCTGACTTTTCTCTAGGTTCCATTTCTCTTGCTAATGAAGATACCTCCACGAATCATCTTTCATCTCTGATGCTAGTTTTAGTACGGATCTTCAGTGATCCATGGAGTGGAAACCATGGACAATCATGTGTGTTTCTACATTAACTCTCACACTTACATGTCCATCTCTCCCTTCCCCTCTGGCTCTGAGTTTGTTATAAAAAGACTTAGAAAAGCCATCAGTTCCTATCTTGCTACCCACCTCCCCATTTCAAATTTCCCTCCATAAATGACCCCTTTCAGCTCCATAGGGCTCTTGCTTAGACCAGACAGTTTGGGGATATTGACTTTGGCTTCTTTATCACCAGGAATTTAAGGTTGGGCTTGTGACAGTAAGAGCCAAAGAGTGTACCTCACCCGACTACATCCACCTGATTGGTTTAAAAATGAACACGTGATCCAATTCCTATTCATGGAAGACATCATCTGATTGGCACATTTAAAGTCAGGTGTCCACCTCTGGGCCAATCAACTGTTGGCAAGATGGCTGAAAACAAGGATGCCCCGTGGATGCTGGGGGTCAGGAAGCTCTCAGTGAAAGGGAGTTTGTTCTCAGCTGGGCCGACTTACCCTAAAAAGTTGCATTTATAAGCTCAGCTCAAGATTGTAATTTTGGAAGGAAAGAATCTTTTGCATAATCATGAGTCTTTAATGACAGTGTGTTAAAATTGAAAGTGTTCAGCAATGTTTAGTCCAATCACCTCATTTAGCAAAGCAGAAAGCAAGGCCTCCAGCCATGCCTGCCAGAGAGTTAGCTGCACCGTGGTGCTGGGGGCCAGGTCTCCTGACTCCAGCCCAGGGCTCCGTCCATTACCCCAGGCTTCCTCTCTACGTCAGGTTTGTGGTTTCCTAAAAGGAAGGTGAAGAGGGAGCATTAACTTGAAACATAAGAAGAACGTCTCAGCCTTCAAATCCATTATAGAGCAAGGCAGCTTGCTGGACCCGGCTGGATGGTCATGAGCTCTTTTTGGACCTGACTGTGGCCGACCAGCTGGTGCTCCCTCACCCCGAGCCTTGTTCCCAGACACTTTCATTACAGACTCTGCCCACTGCGACACGTTGGCGCCATGCCATTCCTTGTGTAGGTGCCAAAGTGCTTTTATAAAACCATTAAGAGAAACCTTTCCTAAGGGGAGTGGTGTTGAAAATGAATTTCCGAGGGCTAACAGGCCTGGGATGTGGATTTGACCCTAAGTGGGAACCCCTGAAAACCAAAGGGAGACCCAATCAACTCCACCTTGCTCCATAGAGCCTACCCTTCACACCCGATCACCACCACCACCGTCACCTCAACAACAACGCCAAAGGGGAAAGGTGGTCAAGAGAAAGAGCAGGGGTCCTCTCACCTGCTGGGGGAGCGCATGACTAGAGTCTCACCATTTCCAGCGGTGTCTCTGTGCTCAAGGTACATGGAGGAAACTGTCAATGGCCTTGCCTTCTTCGGAGTCACTTGTGGTCAAGACACTGTCTTTCTCAGTATTAAAGGTCTGCGGGAATAGAGGGGACACTGCTGGCCCTTTGATGAGAAACTTAAGTTCAAGGCCTCAGACGAGAAATAGAATTGGTTGGAACATAACAGACAGCTCAGGCCATGCATCTTGGCTGTGTTCATGCTGAAACTAGAATATGCGAACATGAATAACGCTTCTCTTTGAGCAAGCATCATGAGTATGCTTTTATGTAATCTGTAACCTCTATTGTATTCCTGCTTTCCTGCACATCTTCATAATAAGTCCCTGTCTGCAAAGGTGACCAGCCGGCGTCTCTATTCCTTGAGTTACTCAGACTAACAGATTTCTTCTAGGAACCTGACCTTGGATGGACACTCTCAGTGGTGTTCTGGTTAGTGCTCAACAATGGGCCTTCTAAAAAGTTCTCTGATGAATAGTGTCTGCTCATTTCCCTGGTACAAACACTCCCATTGTGGCCAATTTCAAACCCCCAAATGTGATGTCGCCGAATGAGGATTTGGGAAGAAATGGGCAGTGGCACATATCAATAACCACCAGGGCATAGATGAGAGTAAAATACAGAATAGTTAACGGAAGTGTCAGTTTGCAGTATTTATAACTTTTGTTTTTAATACAATTCATTTGAATGTAAGTTTTTATACTTTAATTTTGAATAATATCTGTGTTTAATGACTGGATCATACAATTTATAAGAAACTTGTATTTGGCTCTCCAGAGCCAGATCACAGCATGCCTCAGTTTTCTCATCTGTTAGATGGGGACAGTGTTGGTGGCTGCCGCCTGATGTTATTACTGATGAGAGGAGTGGAGGAGTGTAGAAGGCTCTGGCCAGAGGAAGTGCTCCATCACAGCTGTTGTCATCGGTTCCTCGCTCTACAGAGGCAGCCACACAGCTCTCCGTGGCTGTGACAGCCCTTGCTTGGGGCTTTGTTCCTGGACCTGAGGCCAGAGTGCTTTCCAATCACAGCATTTCTGAGGGGCTCCATGGCTGCCCATTGCGAGGTCATTGCAGAGGATGTGCGGCGTGAAGGGAAGTACACAGACATTCAACTCAGGCACTGCTGCATTGGAAACCTGGTCTTCGGCCTTTTCCTTTAGCTCATGGAACCTTGGGTTTCTCATCTGCAAAATGAGCTTTGGTAAAAATTGAGAAGAAACAAAGGGGTAATGTGGGTAGAGCATGGTGCACATAGTCAATGCTCAGTGAAGGTCAAGGGTATTCTGCCTTACATATATACATGTGTGTGTGCCCGTGTGTGTGTTCGCTCCCTACTTGACTATCTGAATTGTACACACAGACCGATTCTTATGTAGACTTAGAGTTTGCAACCAATCGCACCTTGCAGTCTCATGGCAGCCCCATTTGAAGCATTTGGCACCATTCCTCCTATTTCATTTGCATTAATGAGGACAGCAGTCTGGGCCCCATTATCAGCTAAACATCACGGCTTGCCTTATTAATAAATACCATATCGGTGCACGACCTTACACCGGCAGGGCCCTCATTAGGCAACCGGAGCCGCATGGAGAGAAGGTGGGTGTCTGCATCTCCTGTGAGTCTCATTGCTCCTTTCGTTTTCGGTTTTTCCTGCTCTTTGCAACTCCGACAGACAATATACCTTGAGATCTGAATATTCTCTAACCGAATCCCGTTTAATCTTTAGGTGCATTTCCTTTCTACCTGTCTTCCTCCCCTTCCTTCCCTTTTGTCCTCCCTCCTTTCCTCCTCCCTTCACTGAGACAGAGACACACCGATGCATGCGCCTCTGATTTTCACCTGGAGGGGATTTTCATTTGTAAAGACTGCCACTACTCTGGGCTCACACCACCCAGCACTTCCAGCCCCAACACAACAGATTCACCCCTGCCTTCAGCCCCTTCCATCTTCTGGGCACTCTCTGTCTCTGACCCTGCACCTGGCTGGCCTGCCTTGTCTTCAGGTTCCAGGTCAAAAGTCTTCTCTTCATGGAGGCAGACCTCCTGGACCACACTGGTTAAACTAACTCCCCCCGCAACCCCTTGCCCTCCGGTATCCTGCGATCTCACTTTACCTCCTGCTTTCCTCCCAGCCCCTACAGCATCTGAAGTCCGGTTCTTTTTTCCATTTTATGTTTTTTGACTCTTTCGTCCCATATACAAGTGATTTACTTCTGGGCTTTCAATTCTCTTCCATTGGTCTGTGTGTCTGTCCTATTTTTTGCTGTTTTGAGTATCGACACTGTATTGAGATATAATTTGAAGTCAGAAAGAGTGATACCTCCAGCTCCATTCTTTTTTATCAAGGTTGCTTTGGCTATTTTTTCTTTCTTTTGTGGTTTCATACACATCCGGTGATTATTTTCCTATGTCTTCAAATACTGTCATTGGGAGCTGGATGGGGATTGCATGGGATCTGCACGTCGCCTGGGTAACATGGACACCTTGTTCTCCAGCACTTTTCCCTTTCATTGTCTCTCCTCCACCAGGACCATGGGCTGCTGGAGGCAAAGGACCCTGTCCTCCATCCTTTCCTCTTCCCTTCACTGAGCCAAGAGACACAACGATCCGTGCACCTCTGATTTTCATCCTTACTTGCTCCAAGCAGGTGCTCAGTAACTATTTCACAGATGACGGCTATCGGGGCAGTCACGCATGCGCACCAATCTGCTAGGCCCGCCATCACAAAGCAACACTGCCTGGGTAGCAACAGAAGCAACAGACCTTCATTTCTTTGCAGTTTGAAGGCTAGAAGTCAAAGACCCACGTGTCACCGATTGATTTCCTCCACAGCCTTTCTCCTGGGCCTGTAGGTGGCCCTCGGTCTCCTCTGTCTTCATGTGGTCTGTGTCTTGGTCTCCTCTTTCTGAGGTCACCAGTCCCATTGCATTAGGCCCGCCTCTACGACCTTGTCCAAACTTCATTATCCCTTTCGAGGCCCCGTCTCCAAATACTTCACATTCGAAGGTTCTGGGAGGTTAGGACTTCAACAGATGAATTTGGGGGGAAACAGTTCAGCCTGTATCACAGGCGACTGGACAATGACGAACCTTCAGTGACCTGAAGATGAGCCCCATGCGTGTGAGGGCCAAGCCACACTGCTCTACTCCTTCACTGTCCCTCTTCCTCTTTGTCTTGTGGAAGAAATGCACGCCTCAACATTTGCTCATGCTGTTTCCTTCACCATCAATCACTTGCTCAGCTGGGTAACTGCCACTTCCTTTCCCTAGATTCAGCTCAACTGTTGATCCAGGGCCGGGATGGCAGCCTAAACCCCAGCCCAAGCCTGCGGGCTCACCCTGCCCCACACACGGGTGTCCCCTCCGGGGCCCCTGGCACAGTGCTGACCACATCCCATTGCCATCACCTGCCTCCCCTTCCCCTTCCTAAACCAGGACCCACCCTTCAGTGGCTGGGGCTCTCTGGGGTTCTCTTCGTGCCTCCCGCCTGGATGGGACCAGTCTCCTCCACAGAGCCTTCTGTGCATCTGCAGGATTTTATCATGGTGCCTCCGGAAAGAGCGATGGGACTGGCATTCGCTGACAGGTTTATTTTGGGATTTATTTACAGTGAGATGGTATTTGGGATCGCCCTCTGTAATTTCCCTACAGACTGGTAACTCTTGACGATCATAAGCTTTTAATTCTGTGATTTCTGGAGTAACTTGGTAGGCATTCAATAGGAGTCCACTCTGTGGACAATTGAAATTGGAGTTAGTTCTGAATCTGAAGGTAGTTTTCAGGTGTATGGGTCAGTGTTCTCCAGAGAAATAACTCTAAAAGGAGGATCTATTTATTAATAATCTATCAATCATCTAACAATGGTCTATCTATCTGTCTATCTATCTATCATCTACCTATCTACCTATCATCTCTTTCCCTATCTCTCACCCTCTCTCTTTTTTTCTCTCTCTCTCTCATCTATCTACCTGGTTATTAAGTTAAGCAATTGGCTCATGTGAATATGGAAGCTTGGTAAATGCCATATCTGCAAGGTCGGCTGGCAGGCTGCAGCCCCAAGGCCTAGCTTCCCTTTGAGTGTAGAGACTGTCTGCTGGCAGAATTTCTTCTGGCTCTGGGAAGGTCCGTCTTTGTTTTAATAAGTCCTTTAGCTGATTGGATAGGGCCCACTCCCATTATGGGGTGGAATCTACTTCACTCACTATTTACATGTTATTCTCATAAAAAAAACACACATTTGAGCAAATTTCTGGACATTGGGGTCCGCCAAATCAATGAATAAGATTAACCTTCGCACCAAGGAAGACCCTCCCCTCCTCTCAGTTGTGTGAAAGGCCAATTTACGTGGCCAGCCTTGCTACTGGCGTGAACCGAGTCGCTCCGCCATGAAACTGTCCGGAGACTCCACCACGTTTCTCCAAAGCGCAGGCCTCCTCCACCCGCGGGCGTGGGAGGCGCCATCTGCAAACAGCTCTGCCTGTTGTTCCCTTTTTGTGGATAAACTGAAGGGTTCAGTCTCTGGACACCCATCTGGCAACCTTTCCAAGAACTAAATTTGCTTACCATTTCAAACAAAGCCTGGGAGACAGGCCGCCTCACTCTCGCCGCGCTGCCTCTCCTAAGTACACTGTTAAATAATGGATTTGTGAGATGAATGAGAGGCTCTGGTGGCCGGGCCGGTCAGGAAATGTGTGTGGGCAGCTGGAATGTGAGACAAATCATTAAGCAGATCTCCCTCTGGTTTGGGCTTGTTTGTTTGGGTTATGTCTCTCCCCCGCTCCCTGACTACTCCTTTCCTCCCTCCTCCCCGGACTTGGGGGTTCGCCGGGCTTGGACAGAAGACACCAGAGAACCCAGGTGTGCGGTATGCTCTTCCCCAGACCCCCGGTGGGAAGGTTGAGAAGTAAGCGGCACAGATGGGCTGGGGATGCAAATGCCTTTTCTCCAGTCGCGAGAGAGAGAAAATGCATTTCTAGGAATTGATGAAACACCCTCGCTTGAAGACAACGCTTTCTACACCAACATGGCGGAGAGTCCCGGGCCTTGTCAGAGCTTGCGAGACCATGCTCTTCCTCCCAGGCCCCCTCAGACACGTGTGAGGGGTGACAATGGGAAAGCCCCGGAGACCTTGGGTACGTTCGTGCCTTCATGGTCTCTGGTGTCCTATCGGAGAGACGTGGAGAAGGCATGGCAGGACTTCTCACCCTCTTTCTTGGGGGGAAGCCCCGATTTCACTGGGGGTGGGGAGCAATGGCCCCGCTTTAGCATGAACACATGAATAATAAACTCTCCCTTCCCCGGTTTCATGTTTGTCTGGGGGAGGTCATGTGACAGTTCCAGCCAATGTGACCAAGTGGTTGCCCCTGCATATGGCTTTGTGACGATTTCTTAATGAGTCGACTCAACTGGCAAGTGTGCCTTTTGCTCCTGTGCTCGCCTCTTCTTGCCACGGGGCAAGTGATGTTACCTTCAATCAGTGGGGTGGTCTTGAGACCTCATCCATGTGCACATTTATAGCACACATGCATTCAGATATGTGAGCACACTTACGTTTATCACATGAACACATCCTTATTTACACATGGGCCTGTAAACCTATACAGACGTACACAAGCACGCCAACATTACAGACCTGCTGACGCATGAGATGCACACACAGTGAGCACATATGCTTGCTCAGTAACCATGGACGGACCGGCATTCTTCTGTCTACCTTAGTCAAGTGCATCTCCATTTAGGTGTTAGCAGCCTCCTTGTCCACACAACCGCCAATGAGAAACGCGTTGCTTTTTATTTTTTAAATATATTTTATTGATTTTTTACAGAGAGGAAGGGAGAGGGTAGAGAGTTAGAAACATGGATGAGAGAGAGACATCGGTCAGCCACCTCCTGCATGCACCCTACTGGGGATGTGCCCACAACCAAGGTACATGCCCTTGACCGGAATTGAACCTGGGACCTTTCGGTCCGCAGGCCAACACTCTATCCACTGAGCCAAACTGGTTTTGGCGACACATTTGCTTTCTAAGGGGCCATCTGAAGAACAAGTAGACATTATACTTGGGACACTGTAGGTCACTACTATGTGTGCAACTTTGTGCTGGGTGTGCCAGTGAGGTGGGATGGCTAGTTCAGTTCCTAAGGAATTTACAGTTTCCAAGGAAAAACGACATGTCTGCCCGATCTCCGGGAAAACACTAACACCAATAGAAGGATGTCACGCAGCCATGGATAAGCATCCTCTGGGTGGGCGGGGCTTTGCTGGGCCGGCAGCCAAGCAGAGGCCAGGAACGAAAGTCGCGCTCACCGGTGGCCACACTCAGCTGTGCAGGCGCAGAGTCAGGACCAAGCCCATTCTGTTCTTGAAGCCACTGTTTGCCAGGGCGCTGCACCCCAACAAGAGAGGGTGTTTTCTAACTTGCACCCTGTGGACTATGCCCTGTGGGCGGCTAGAGCAGCCACGGGCCATGTCTGTGGTGCCTGTGTACAAGCAGGTGCCTGGCTCTTGGGAGCAAGTCGTTGGCTCTGAGCGGTTCTGTGAGAGTCCCGGACCAGCACTCAGCTTTGCCTCTGCGCTCTGCACGCGCAGTCTCGAGGGGTGTGGGGTTGGTGAGAGGGTGGAGTAGACAAGGCCCACCAGCCACCCCCAGCCAGCCAGGAGCAGAGAACTTGATTACAGTCTGCACCCCCCACAGAGCGGCTGCTCAGGCTGGAGACTAATTCATGCAAATAGTACGCAACCGAAACCGCTTTGGGAAATCTTCTTCCAACAGGAACTGAAATGCTCACCTTCTTCATGCATTTGCCCGATCCCTGAGACTGGAGCTGCTCCTGCTGCAGGCACACGTGCAGGCAGGGGATGGAGAGAACACGCCTTCCAGTAAGGAGCCGTCTGCGGCCTCAATGCGCCTGCCCTGGGCCCGCCCCGCCCACAGCCCCCATCACAGGGTCCCTGGGATGTGCAGGCCGCGGCCCCTTTCCTCCAGTGCAAGTCCTGCCGCCTGCCTCTTCTGAGTCCATCGTAGATCGACTCGGAATTCCATGCCTGCTTCCCACAGAGCGGGTGTGGGAGACAGACGCACAGGCAGGGCGGGGGCAGTGCGGGCACCTCATGGAGATGTGGCCAAGGTGAGGCCCGGAGAGTGAGCGCCAAGCCCGGTGGAGGTAGGGGACACGGGCCTGGCTGAGAGGGTCACTGGGGAGGGGCAGGCTGGGTGAAGGGTAAGAATAGGGTGAAGGGTGTAGGATTGTGTGTGTGAGAGAGGTCACATCTGCATGGGTGAGTGAGAGTGCATGTGGGTGAGTGTGTGCAAGTGTGTAAGTGCCCGGATGAGTGAGTGAGTGTGTGTGTGTGTGTGTGTGAGAATGTGGGATTTCATGTGCATGTGTGAGAGGGCATATAGATGAGTGTGTGCATGTGTGTAAGTGGCCAGATGACTAAGTGTGTAAGTGTGTGTGTGTGTGTGTGTGTGAAAATGGGGGATTGCATGTGCATATGTGAGAGGGCATATAGATGAGTGTGTGCATGTGTGTAAGTGCCCAGGCGTATGAGTGTGCGCTATATGAGTGTGTGTGTATGAGAGTGTAGTGTGCAAGCGCACGCATGCCTGTGCTCCTCTGTGTGACTGTGTGAGTGTGCATGGATGTGAGTGTGAGTGCACATGTGAGTGTGGGAGTGAGATGGGGGGACCTGGGAGGAGGCGGGCTTGAGCGAGTGAGGATGGAGCTGGGGGAGTCCAGCGCTGCTCGAGGACACGGCCGCCTGCCACTGTCCTCTGGGCGCGGGGAGGGCAAGTCTGTCCAGGAAGGCGCCGTCCCGTTGAGGGGTCCTGTGTGTTGGGGCCGAGGGAAAGGAGTCAAGAACAAAGTCAAGGGGAACCTGTGCAGCTGCAGATGGAGAGCTACCACAGCCACTCACGATGAGCTTTCTGAGCATGCTCACCACGTGTCTCTCCTGGGACTGGCCAGGCACCGCCCCGCGGCGGCACTGACACTCAGGGCCAGAGAGTGCTCAGTGGGAGTGCCCTGGCATTTCCCCCTCCGATGCCAGTGACGCTGAGCCAGCCTGTCGCAGACGTTGTCAACGTCCCCTGAGCCTGGAGTGGGCAGCGGGCGGTGAAGAAGGCAGGGAGACCACGTCACCAAGGCCACGGGCACGCCGTGTGGCCCAGAGCCAAGGCCGGACTCCTAAAACCCAGAGCGGGCCTTCCTTTGATGTTTTGCCTTGTGTACGTTTTGGATTCACACATATTTCCTCTGCCAAACTGACATGGACTATTAAAATAAGTACTGTCTCTTTAAAAATTATAATGTTAACTACTTCACTCTTGCTTGCTGGGAAAGGGAGGGCAGGGGAGTTTTCATTACAGTGGGACCATCTATCTTGTTATATTATTTCCTCAGTTGAGGTGAGCTCATTTAAAAATTCAAATTCCTTTGATCTCTTTTTCAAATAAACTGTGATAAGATAAACCTCACATTTTAATAAAAAACAAACTCAATTTCTTTTATAGTTTATCATTTTCTGGCATCCAGAGAAACGAGGAGACTGTGGGGCTTGGGGGGTTAGGTGGCCACCAGCCTCATTCAGGTTCAGGATCTTCTAAGTTCGAGTGGAGCCCCGGGCAAGTCTGTACAAGGGGACTCTCTCGACTATTGGAGAATCCAAATAAAGTCATCACCATCATCATCGCCATCATCACCACCAGCACCATTGTCACCACCATCATCACCATCACCATCATCACCACCAGCACCATTATCACCACCATCACCATCATCACCGCCATCACCACCATCATCATCATCAACACCATCACCATCATCACCATCATCCCACCATTGTCATCATCACCACCATCACCACCATCACCATCATCAACACCATCATCACTATCATCACCACCATCACCATTATCACACCACCATCACCACCATCACCATCATCACCATCATCAACACCATCACCATCATCACTGCCATCATCATCATCACCATCATCACCACCATTACCACCATCACCACCATCACCATCATCATCACCATCATCACCATCATCACCATTATCACCACCATTATCACCACCGTCATCACCATTATCACCACCATCATCACCACCATCAGCACCACCAGCACCAATGTCACCACCATCATCACCATCACAACCAGCACCGTTGTTACCACCATCACCGCCATCACCATCGTCCTGCTCACTCCTGCCTCTCAGGAGAGAAATGGGAAGAACAGAAGGAAGTAACTGGCCCCAGAAGACAAGGCAGAAGTCGGAGCTGGTCTTCTGAGCAAGCCTCGCAGCAGTGACTCCTGCACCATCCTCTCTCTTCTCCATCCATCCCATTGGGGAGAGTGTCCTGCCTTTTCTGCTTTCTTCCCAACTCCCAGCCACTCCAGCTTCCCGTGGAGATCAGCGCGAGGCGAGTCCTGCTCTTGCTGGTGTCATGGCCACTGCAGCGGCCGGAGGTGCCTCAGAGATGCTCTGGGTTCTCATGTACAGTTTTTTGCATCATTAGAAAGTTCTTCGCTCAAAAATAACCCCAGCACATTTGTCCACTGCTACAGAGAGGCCCCGGCACAGTCCTGATCACGCCTGGTGACAACTCCTGGCTCCTCACTGCTGCCCTCCAGTTTCCTAATGACCGGCCCTAGATCTCACAGTGACCTGTCCCTCGACCCACCCCAAGGCTGGCGATGCAGCAGGACCCGCCTCCCCTGGGGAAGGGTCCCTCAGGGTCCCTTCCTTCCTGTGTCCACAGCCTGCCGGGAGCTGCCAGGTCAGCTGGAGGAGGCAGCTGCCTCCCTGAAACCTTGCAGGTCCTCCTCCTCCTCCAGGCAGACCTCCCCTCCCTGGGAGCTGGGCCCACGACCTCCACTCCGAGGCTTTGCAACAGCGGGACCCGGGCTTGGCCCCGATGGACAGCGGCTCATGCCTCTGACCACGTCTTCCTTTTCCTGGGAAATACGGAACACAGCCTGCCTGGTCCTAAAGAGAAACTGAGGCATGCTGGGCTGGTGGGCGTGGCCCCTCCACGTGCCAGCCTTGTACCCAGAGCTGAACCCCTCCCTTTGTGCTTTCCACTTTCACCTCTTCCCTGGCTGCCAACTCTCTCCCTCATCAGCGCCTCTCCATGGAGACACCGCGAAACACACCCTGTGCTCACCCCGTCCCTTAGAGAGAGGTCCGGGGTGCACAGCCTTCTGTGAACTGGCCTGCTCAGCCTGACAGCTCGCAGGTCAGCCCCCCCAGAAATTGCCAGGATATTCTCAGCTCCAGCCACCCGGACCTCCAGCCCAAACCCCGACACAAGCCACACACGCAGCTCCCCACAGGAGCTCCAGCACAGTCTTGAGCATGTCCCGGTGGCATCTCCTGCTCCCTCTTCCGCTTCCTCGGACTAGGACCGACCGGCCTGTGGCTTTCTGGGTCACCAGAGACTCTTAGCGCCACCCAGGACCCAGTCTCCTAGCCAGGTTCTGCGCATCTGCAGGATTGATCACGGCACCTCCGGAGAGAGCGATGGGACCTGATTCACTGACAGGGTTATTATTGGAATTCATGTATTAAAAAAAAAACAAAAAACTTCCTATATTTTATGATCCCAAACACGACATTCCAAGACATTTCTTTATGCCAGGCCTGACAAATGGATAGCTTTCACCAGATTTTTTTCCCCCCTTTTAATTATTTGCATTCATTATCTGTTTCAAAGACATTTTAACATTGGGCATCCAGCGGATGGCTTAAACAGACATTATTAATGGGAATATTAGAAAAATTAGACCCAGAACTTTTCATGTAAATGGAATGAAATGCTCAACCACCCAGCCAAATGGAACGGCTGATGATTGGTTCCCAGCCCGAGAGAAGGTGAAGGACTCGAGCGGCCACCGAGGGGAGGAGACGGGAAGGGAGGCTGTCCCAGGGTTGACCTTCAGGAGCTGGGTGACCTTGGCCCACCCCCTGACCTCTCTGAGGCTGAGATTTTCATGGAGATGTTGACGGGGGTGAAATGAGGCTAGAGGTCAGCAGCCTTTCTCTCTGAGGTCAGATGGCAGCGCTGAGGGCACTCTGTCTTCGTCACCCGGATCGCTTTCCTCCCCTTGTATCCTGAGATGAAGGAGCGTGTTTATATTCCTTAGAAAACTTTGCGCCGAGACCGGTTTGGATCAGTGGATAGAGCGCCGGCTTGCGGACTGAAGGGTCCCAGGTTCGGTACCTTGCTTGTGGGGACATCTCCACAGTGGGGCGTGCAGGAGGCAGCTGATCGATGTCTCTCTCTCATTGATGTTTCTGACTTTCTATCCCTCTCCCTTCCTCTCTGTAAAAAATCAATAATATATATAAATATATATATAAAACTTCGCGAAACGTAGTGCCAGGCCCCGTGCAGCCTGCTGACCTGGGTCTAGGAGCCTGGACACCAGCCAAGCTGAGCGGACAGGACAAAGCCGGCAGCCGTGAGGCTCCTGTACTGCCCACGGGTCTGGTACAACCCGGTTCCCAACACGGGGCTCCTGGCTCCTTCCCAGAAAAACTTCCTTTTTGAACGGAGGAAACTGGCAGGAACGCCCTGTGCAGGGACAAGCAGGCATAGAGTTCAAGGTCGGGCGTGGGCTGCTGGAGGCAGCTCGGCTCCGAGAGCCGCCTTCAGAACCTGCGTCTGCTTCCCACGCGCATTGCCTTCACAGGGGATTTCAAGAGCCGCGCTTTGGCGTCCTCCTTTGCACATCGCAGCTGGCAAGACTCATTTCAGGAGGTGACGTGGGGTTTGATGAGCTTGTGTCACTTCCAAGTGTCATTTAGGCCTTGCTTTCCCTCCAGAGCCTCCTAGGTGTCTCCTCCCACCTTCTCCTTCCCTCCCGGGGAAGCACATGCTCCCCCAGAATAAAATGACAGAGAATGACAAGCCCACGAGGGTGTTAGGTCTCCACACCATGGTAACGCCTCTTCTGGAAAGAGAGGGGGGCTTGGGGAACCTCTGGCTTGATGTCTGCACCCAGGTTTCTCTGGTCACAGACTGGGAAGCCACCCCAAGGGTCCCCGGGAGGGGAGGGGCAGTCGCCTTGTAAACAGGCAGCCCTGCTCTGGCCAGTGTGGCTCAGTTGGTGGGAGCATTGTCCCCTGCTCCAAAGAGTAGACATTTCGATTCCCGGTCAGAGCACATGCCCAGGCCTTGGTTTAATTCCTGGTCAGGCTGTGTTCAAGAGTTAGCCAGGCTTTCTTGCTTTCTTTCTTTTTTAAATTTTTTAAAAAATTGCTTTATTGATTAAGGTGTTACATAAGTGTTTTTATTTCCCCATTACTCCCATCCCCCCATTCATGCCATCCCCCCTTTCCCCCCGGTGTCTGTGTCCATTGGTTAAGCCTATATGCATGCATACAAGTCCTTTGGTTGATCTCTCCCTCTTTCCCGCACCCTGCCTATCTTCCCCGAGGTTGGACGTTCTGATCAATGTTTCTCTGTCTCTGAATCTGTTTTTGTTCATCAGTTTATGTTGTTCATTATAGTCCACAAATGAGTGAGATCATGTGATATTTATCTTTCTCTGACTGGCTTATTTCACTTAGCGTAATGCTCTCCAGTTCCATCCATGCTGTTGCAAATGGTAAGAACTCCTTCTTTTTTACCACAGCGTAGTATTCCATTGTGTAGATGGACCATCGCTTTTTAATCCACTCGTCTGCTGATGGGCATTTAGGCTGTTTCCAAATCTTAGCTACGGTGAATTGTGCTGCCATGAATATCGGGGTCCATATATCCTTTCTCATTCGTGTTTCTGGTTTCTTGGGATATAATCCTAGGAGTGGGATCACTGGGTCAAATGGGAGCTCTGTTTGTAGTCTTTTGAGGAAACTCCATACTGTTCTCCACGGTGGCTGCAATCTATTTTTATTGATTTCAGAGAGGAAAGGAGAGGGAGAGAGAGAAACATCACTGATGAGAGAGAATCATGTATCGGCTGCCTCCTACTCACCCCCCACTGGGGAGCAAGCCCACAATCCGCACATGTGCCCTTGAGTAGAATCGAACCCAGGACCCTTCAGTCCGCAGGCAGACGCTCTATCTTCTGAGCCCAACCGGTGAGGGCCAGGCTTTCTTTTAGTACAGTGGTTCTCAACCTTTCTAATGCCGCGACCCTTTAATACAGTTCCTCATATTGTGGTGACCCCCAACCATACTTCATCACTGTAATTTTGCTATTGTTATGAATTATAATGTAAACACCTGTGTTTTCCGATGGTCTTTGGCAACCCTGTGAAAGTATCGTTCCACTCCCAAAGGGGTCGCGACCCACAGGTTGAGAACCGCTGTTTTAGTAGCTATTATTGTCAGTATTAAACAACTTTCCCCCGTTTTGCTCCCTCCCCCCTCCCTCCTTCCCCACCAGGCCGTCCTGGCACTATTGCCAGCGTTGTCCACGGGTTATGCGCAGATGCATTTGTAACCTTGAGTCTGGAGGCAGGAGGAGGAAGGTGACGGGCAAAGAGGAAAGGAGCCTCTGGGAGGGGAGCAGAATCTCTTGAGCTCAGGTCTGGGGACTAGGTGGCTCGAGAGGACCCCAAGGCTAGGTGGCTGGGACAGCAGCTGAGCTCACAGGCCACAGAGCCAGGCGGCCTGGGCTCTGGCCCGGATCCCACTCCTCCCCAGCTGTGTGGACACACCGAGGGCCTGCCCAGGTCAAACGGGAGGAGTGACGCCTCAAAAGGCTGCTAGGCACACTGATCGTCTGCACGCACAAGGCTCCTGGGAATAGTAAGTGCCTCCCCTTGGAAACACTGCCCATCATCTGGCCAGAATGAACACCAACACGTGCAAAGTGTGGAGCCAGGAAGCTGAAGGAGGGTCGGGTGGCTCTAGAAAGCCAGGGAGAGGCAGCGTTTCTTGGGAGACAGTGACCCTGGCGTCCCTGAAATGTCCGTGTTGACTAAGAGCTGGGCACGCAGCTTCTGTGAATGTCATATTCACAGCAGAGGAGGCACCAGCATATTCCAAGCCTCTCTCAGGAAAGGGGGTGCCCATGGACACGCAGTTGCCCTGACGACCTGGCCCTCTCGCTCCAGCCCAGGCAGGAGCCCCCCTTCCCAGCGTCTCTAAAGACTCCAGCTTCCGCTTCGGATCCCACCCTCCGGAGACCCCACTCCCTCGCCAGGTGCACCCACTGGCGGGAGGTTCATCCTGACGTGGAGCGGAGATCTGTCTCCTGCAACCTCTTCGCCACTCCTGGTTTTCCATTGGGGGTCCCCAGAATGAGCCCGTTTCCTCGCCTCACAAAAACAAAGCAGAAAACGAGATAAAAATAAACAAACAACTCCGGAGCATGCTGGCTGCTGCGGCCTCTCCTCTCCAGGGTCATTGTCCTTGGTTACCGTCACCGCCTTCCCCGGGACCCTGCTCCAGGCCATCCATCCATGTGGCTCCTGCTCCCCCGTCCCCCTCCTCCCCCCCCCCCCGCACCCTGATTTGAAGCTGGGTCCCGGGACTTGTGTCTCCACGTTCTACAGCAGCGTTTCTCAACTTGTGGGTTGCGAACCGCTAACAGGGTCACCTAAGACCATGGGAAAACACAGATATTTATTTACATTATGATTTATAACAGCAGCAAAATTACAGTGATGAAGTAGCAACGGAAATAATTGTATGGTTGAGGGTCACCACCACATGAGGGACTGTATTAAAGGGTCGCGGTCTTAGGAAGGTTGAGAACCACTGTCTAGAACAGCGGTTTTCAACCTGTGGGTAGCGACCCCTTTGGGGGTCGAATGACCCTTTCACAGGGGTCGCCTAAGACCATGGAAAAATGCAGATATTTACATCACGATGCATCACAGTAGCAAAATGTCATGGTTGGGGGTCACCACCACAGGAGGAACTGTATGCAAGGGTCGTGGCCTGAGGAAGGTTGAGAACCACTGCTGTAGGTGGTTTCTCTGTGCCATGGAGTCTAGGGAGGCTTGGTGTTGATGCTGTTCTCTGCTTATTGCTATTCCTGTATCCCAGACCGCCTCCACTGGGGGTAGCCGAGTCTTCCCAGACACACGGTGTTGGCAGATCACAGGAAGCCGGCGAGAGAGCTACGTAATTGTCTTCGTTTGAACGGTGTTCAGACTCACCCGCCCTGGTCTCATGAATGTCTAATCTAGACAAGCCTTGATGAATTGGCCCGAGCGAAATTGTCCCATAATCCAATTCAGCCACAGCGAGAGCGTCACCACGTGAGCCTTATCTCATCGAGGCCCGTGACCTTGACGATAATCACGGTGCCCTCTCCCTGCCTCTCTGAGCTCTTCGGGGGCCCAGGAGCCCTCCCACCCCGCACGGTGGTCCTTCCTCAAGGAGATCGGAAGTCGCCCCTCGTCCCCCCATCCCCGTGGCTCGAGCACCGCTTTCCAGGGAGGGGCCGTGGTCAGGAGACAGGAGGAGTGGGAACACGTGGCAGCGTTTGCGGCCTCCCCAGGCTGCGTGTTCTCGCTTCTATGTTGTGTTTTGATGAAATCCGATTGTCCTTGTTCCTACTGCATTCACTCTGAATGCCTTTTATTTTCACAACCATTTTGAAATTTTACTTTATTTATTATTATTGTTTTTATTTATTTATTGTCTGAATTGTTCAATTTGAAATGTTAAAGGCTCACGTGTCCTCAAAGCCAAAACAAAATATTTATTTTTAACATCCCTGTGGAAAATATACCGCTATGGGATATGTTCATAAGAAATGAAATTTTTTTTTATGACTTTCCATGTGGAAAATTGAAGTGTCCATCCGACCCTCTCGCAGTTACTTAATCAAACATTGTGCCTTCTAGTGCAGTTGGGAAATTAGATATGAAAGGAATTATTCTTCTGTGAGAGCAAGCATGTCAAACTCGTGGCCCACAAGGAATATTATTGCGGCCCAACCATTGTGACGGTGTGTTAGAAACATTTTAACAAAAATTTCTTAATGTAATTTCTACAATGTCCTGTGACACGTAATTATTAATAACAAACTACAACCTTCGCTAACGACCGATCACGATAATCATGTTGCATTCATTTCCCTGACACACCTTCATTTCCCTCCACTAATACCAGCAGCGAATACTTTAGCAGCCGATGGCCACGTCACTAGTCTTGGACTGACTGGTTTGGTCACAGAAAATAATTCACTTTGGAAGAACAAGAAAAATAGGTTTACTTGCATTCAGCTTATTAATTTGTGCAGTTATCCAGTGTTTGGTAAATTAATGTTCAGAAAAAGTATTAATTTTTATTCAAATGTCCTATTACTTTATATATATATATATATATATATATATATATATATATATTTGATTTTTTACAGAGAGGAAGGAAGAGGGATACAGAGTTAGAAACATCGATGAGAGAGAGACATCGATCAGCTGCCTCCTGCACTTCCCCTACTGGGGTGTGCCCGCAACTAAGATACATGCCCTTGACGGGAATGGAACCTGGGACCTTTCAGTCCGCAGGCCGACGCTCTATCCACTGAGCCACACCGGTTTCGGCAAATGTTCTATTACTTTATGTTGACTCATTTATGTCAGCCCTTTGTATCCAGTGTGTCTCTATCGAAATAAACCCACGTTTCTATGAAAATGGAAGCGTTTGTCTGTGTATGGCCCACATACACTTGCACCTTGTTTATCTGGCCCGGGGTTAGCCTCTGAGTTTGACACGTTGTGTTAGAGGGAAAGCGACAGGGGTCCTCGGGGGGTAGGGCACGCACCAATTCCACCAGTGAGGCCTGCAGAGGGCGGGGTTGATGCCCTGTGAGCTGGGAGGAGCCTGCAGTCTCTCCCAAGAGGTTACTTTTCAGAGAAGGAAAGAGTCATGGACCCCTTCTAGCGTGGACCCCCGTCTTCTCTCCCGCCTCCTGCCGCCCTCTGCCTGCACCGTGTCCTGGGTTCCAGGGACTCCAACCACCACCAGCGTCCTCCCCCGCTGCACGGGTCCTGATGGGACTCCAGGGGATGAGGTCGCCAGCCAGCAGGAGAGCAGAGCTGGCAGAGGGGAGGGGTACCCACCTCGGAGCTGGTGAAGACAGCGCGGGAAGCCACTCCCGCCCCCTCCGAGAGGGGGAACTTGGCTTTCAGCTTTATTTACCTGAGAGCGGATTTCAGGCTGAAGAGGCCTTTATGGCGTTGGAGGCAAAAGCAGCCAAGATATAAGCAATTTTCAACAAGAGTGCTACACATTTGTCTTTATAACAATTTGTGTGTAACAGCTTTTATGCAAATGACACTAAAGTGGCACCTTTTTTTCTAAATTGGACATTTTTATGGTTATAATTTTCTTCTGTAATAACAGCAAAAAAGAAGATGGCTGTCCCAGCGGAGTTGAACATTTCATCTCCGAGCGCCGTCTTGTGAAGTTGGAATGACAAGTTCCTTTCGTCGACACAAAGGATGACAGGAAAGTGGGCTCCATCTTCGTCTGCAGAGGCCGTGGGACTTGAGGTGCCGCCGTTCCCCCGCCAGGAAGCCTCAGCAGTCACTGTGCGGTTTGCAGGAGCCGCAAAGACTGCCTGCTCCTTCTGAAGGACTTGGGGAGGTTTCAGTTCCCACACGTTGTTGGATCCTTCGCATTCATGCCTTCTGTTCCCCGAGTCAGACAGGTGACTTTTATAGACAATGGGGTTTGTTGACTGCAGCACAAAGGCATTTATATACAGCATGCTAGGCAAGCATCCCGAGTTGCTCATAGAATCAGCCGCGTTATTGTTGCTTAATTGACCGAAAATTTTTGCAGAGACAACGGAAGAAGGCGTGCATTTCAAACAAGGACTTAAATTTATCCAAGGACTCAGCCAAACAATATATGTAATTGGTGGCCGAGCTAGAAGGTCGTGGATAGGAGGGCTGTGGGGGAGGTGAGAGAAAGACTCAGCAAGGTCACAGGCTGTGCCCTGAATGACCTTGGGGGAGTCATATTCTCTCTCTCTCTCTCTCTCTCTCTCTCTCTCTCTCTCTCTCTCTCTCTCTCCCCTATTCCTCCACAGTAAGACATGTTCTCTCCTACAGGTTTTTATATCCTTGTTCTAAGTCAACACTTTACTGGGCTGCTTTAAGATGTTCAGAGGTTATGTGCGGTGGGATTAGCTCTGGATTTTTTTTCTAAATATATTTTATTGATTTTTTACAGAGAGGAAGAGAGAGGAATAGAGAGTTAGAAACATCGGTGAGAGAGAGATATCGATCAGCTGCCTCCTGCACACCCTCTACTGGGGATGTGCCCGCAACCAGGATATATGCCCTTGACAGGAATTGAACCTGGGACCTTTCAGTCCGTAGGCCGATGCTCTATCCATGGAGCCAAACTGGTTTCGGCTAGCTCTGGATTTTTGAGAAATTTAACGAGTGGGAGAGAAGGAGAAATTGAGAGACAAGAAAGGACACTGAAGCAATTGGGTGGTGAGAACTGTGTCTGTGTCACAGCAGGAAAAAACTCTAGAATTTGGCTTTGCTACCTCCAGTCTTGAACTAAGAATCTAGAACTTTCTAGGGAGGTGACCTTCAGGAACTAACCTGGCCTTTCTAAGCTCCCCTCTACCCATTTGAAAATCGGGGCTCGTGGATTTCTCAGGAAGACCCATGAGGCTGTGGGCATGTGGGATGCTCACATTTATAAAGCACTGTTTATATGGTTAACGATATGGTCAAAGATGCTCTTCTTCTCACCACTGAGGTTACAAGGTCACCCAGAAGCTGCCTGCTCGCCGGGTTGTTAGTGCCATCGGCTGAGAGGGCTGGGCTTAATGTGTGGCCTGAGAGCATGCACGCCTCTGCCAGGTCTCCAGGGAAAGCCCACACGTCTCCTTTATATTTAATATAATGTAAATATCTTGGTCCTGGGCTCACACAGTTTTGGTTCAGCTGCCACATGTGTGCAGCTTGGCCATGCTCAGTTCTGGAAGGGCCCAGAGGCTCCGCCATGCAGGTTCCATCCCTACCCACCCCCAACCTCGGGCTTTAGGAAGTGCAGGGATTGGCTGGAAGAGAAGGACTTACCGTTAGAGAGGGAGCTGTGTCCAGCGTTCTCACGGGTGAGGCACTGGCTTAATTTTTTCTTTCTTCCTTAACCATTTGTGCAACATGTGAACATATATATCTGTAATAATAAAAGCATCGTATGCTAATTAGACCAGACATCCTTCTGGATGTCCTTTCGGATGTCCTTTCAGATGACCTTTCACATGAAGCTGGGACTGCGAGGGAACCTTGGGTCCTGGGTGCCAGAGGGAAGCCAATGCTGGCAGCCAGGGGAAGGAAGACCTATTCTCGCACGCATTTCATGCATTGGGCCTCTGCTATGTACACACACACACACACACACACACACACACACACACACACACTAGAGACCCAGTGCATGAAAATTCATGCACTGGATGGTGAGGGGGGGTGGGGTCTTTCAGCACGGCCTGCCCCCTCTCACAGTCTGGGAGCCCTCAGCGGTGGGAGGAGACCCAGCAATCAGGGGAAGGCGACACTCCTATCACACCTTTGCTGCTGCCAGTACTGGCAGCACAAACCTTGGCGGGTCCTGGTTACCTGGTTACTGGCCCTAAGCAGCTGGGCAGTTGATATCTGAGGCTTGCCTGCACCTCAGGCTGGTCCTGGGTGGCTGTGGGGCTGAGGGTGGGTCCAGCCACACCGTGCACCTGCCACCCCCCTCCAGCTGGGCTGAGAGGACTGGAGGACTCTGGCGGGACTGAGGGGACTAGGCTCTGCCATCTGTGGCTATGGGCGCTGCCATCTTTGTGTGTCAATTTGCACACAAAGTGAGGATATATATATGTATGTATATGTATATGTATATATATATGTAATTTATTTTATTGCTTTAGAGCAGTGGTTCTCCACCTTTCTAATGCCATGACCCTTTAATACAGTTCCTCCTGTTGTGGTTCCAATGGTCTTAGGCTCTAGCAGGGTTGCCTACGACCATCAGAAAACACAGATATTTACATTACAATTCATAGCGGTAGCACAATGACAGTTACGAAGTAGCAACGAAAATAATTTTATGGTTGGGGGTCACCACCACATGAGGGACTGTATTAGAAAGGTGGAGAACCACTGTTTCAGAGAGACAGAGAGGGAAACATCAATGTGACAGCACAAAATTGATTGGCTGACTTCTGCATTTGCCCTACTGGGGAGCAAGCCTGCCACCCAGACGTGTTCCCCTGACCAGGAATCAAACTGGCACCCTTTCAGTGCATGGGACAGTGCCCAACCAACGGAGTCACACCTGCAATGACTATCCTACATAATAAAGAGTAACATGCAAATGGTTGTCACATCCTCATGTCGTCATGACCTTATGCCATCGCTCCATAACTGCTCAGACACTCAACACTGGGGAGAGAGGAATGGGGACCAGCCAGGCTGCGGCCTGGGAAAGGGACAAGCCATCTGCCCTGCGGTCCTGGGAGCCAGCGGCTGCACCTGCGCCTGCAGCCTGGGAGAGGGACAATCTGTTAGTCCTATGGTCCCCGTGGTCTTGGGCACCCATGGTTGGACCTGTACCTGCAGCCTGGGAGAGGAAGAAGCTGCCTGCTCTTCGGTCTTGGGTGCCTGTGATTGGCCAGAGAAGGGAATCCTGGGTCCTGGATGCAGGGTGAGGCAGAGGCAGTTAGGGATGATCAGCAGGGGAGCAGTTAGGGGGGATCAGGGAGGCAGGCAAAGGTGGTTAGAGATGATTAGGCAGGCATAGATGGTTAGGGGTCATCAGGCAGGCAGGCAGATGTGGTCAGGGATGATCAGGAGGAAGGCAGAGGGGTTAGAGGTAAATAGGTAGGCTGACAGGTGAGTGGGAGGAGCCAGCAGTCCCAGATGGCAAGAGGCAGTCAGACATCACTCAAAGGGTCCCGGATTGGAGAGGGTGCAGGCGGGGCTGAGGGGACCCCCCCCCACCCACCCTCATGCATTACTTTCATGTACTAGGCCTCTAATATATATAAAATTTTGCAAGGCACACATTTTTTTTATACAATCAAAAGCGATTCTTCTTGTGAAATGAATAAAAAAAATCTCTCATGGCAAAAACAGTTCCAAAGGGAAGTTGGCCATTGTTGGTGGACAAGGTTTGGATTAGAGAGGTTTTAAATAATAGATTGTGTGTGCGTGACTATTAGTAAAAATATATCCGTAAGTGTGTCTATGTGCATAAGCTGTTCCTATAGCCAAACACACATGTCAACGTGGAGACACCCCCTAAAGGAGCACTTCTCTAGCTCAGGATGCCAAATGGGCAGAGGGCATCTGTGCTGGGATCCCGCCTTCCCTGGGTCTCAGTGTTCTCACTCTGGTCCTCTGTCCTTTCAGGGACCAGGAGGCCCCTGACAGCAGTGCCCAGGGTGTTCCAGTGGCCTTGGCTTGCAGCCCCAGCCTTGGACCTGCCAGACTCTTGACTCCAAACCACACTTCCTCCCAGGACGGCCATGTGGGGCTCCCTCCACACTGCTCTTTGCTAAGCTGGCCAGTTACAGTTCTTATCCCTTTAAATACTCCTTTACTGATTTCAGAGAGGAAGGGAGAGCGCGCAATAGCTTCCTGCACACCTCACATTGGGGACCGACCCCCCAACCTGGGCCTGTGCCCTGACCAGGAGCCAAACTGTGACCTCCTGGTCCAGAGGTCGACGCTCAGCCACTGAGCCACACCTGCCAGGCTGGCCAGTTAGTAATCTCTTCTGAACTTGAGTCTCCTCTGCAGAGAAACAGGGAAAACAGGAGGACTCAGAGACCATTTGTGCGGAAGAAAGTGCCTGACCGATGTCACTTGTTTTGCAAACATCACTTCCTTTTTCTTTTGATTTCATCTCCGGGAGGAAGGACGGTGACATTTGACCCACCGCTCAGCTCATTAGTAGAAAGCAATATTTTTTCTCAGGAGTAGTTTGCCCATTGGACAGAGAGGAAAGCTGAGTCTCAATGTCGCAGGGGCCTTGGCCAGGGTGACATGGGGAAGCCTGCCGCCCAGGCAGGAGGGGTCCCTCGGGGTGAGACTCTGGGTTTGACCCCTCAGACCTCCTGGCCGCTCCCTGACAGTGCCTTCTCGCTCTGCACCCCTCCAGCTGCCAGCTCAGGGGGCCGGGGTGCACGCATCAGCACATCTATACATCCTCACCGAAACCAAATATTGGAGCTTGTCATCATGCCGGGATTGCCGCCTAAGACAAAGCAATTTGCATGGATCCTCTGTGAGCTTTTCCTTGCAGCGGTGGAAACTCATTAAAATCTCATGAAATCCTTCGACATCAACGTGAGGCTGCCTCCCTAAAAGTTAATATGTGTGTGTTCCAGGGGAGGGGGACACGGGGGACGGGGGGTGTGTGTCTGAAGCCGCTCATCATTGGGCTGAGCCGCCGTCGCCGAGAGCGGGGCCTTCCTTAGCATATTTTAATCACCGGCCGGCCGGCCCTGGCAATAAATGAGCAGCGGCTGGAGCCGGGAGCGGGCTGGGGACCGCAGCGAGGGGGCAGTCCCCGCGGTGAGCTCCATGGGCAGCGGGCACGCGTGGGCACGGAGCAGCGGGAGAAGAAAGGCTGCCGGCCTACCTGGGATTAATGAGAGCCCAGGGAATGCGGGATGGCTCGAGGCTGGAGCCGGGGCCATTAAATTCCGCCGGTCATTAATCCCCTGGAAGTGCCCAGGGCTGAGGTCATTATTCTTGGGAGATAAAAAATTCAGGACCAAACAGCACGAGAGCACGAATAGCGCGCCTTGCCCAGATTGGTGGTGTGTTTTTCAATTTGTTGGCAGAGTGCAATTTCAGGAAAACAAATCTCCTCTTCATATATCCGCTGCGGGCGCATTGATCATCTCAGCCTCGCATCGGGACTCCGCGGGCGTTCCGTGTGCACCTACTGTGTTGCAGGACCTGTTCCCGGTTGCATTTCCTTCAGCCCTCTGGGCCTGCGGGTTGGAAGTGAGCGGTGGATCAGACTTCAAACCTCTGTCCTCTATCCTTCTGAGCTAGTCAGCCAGTCGGACGGTGAGGTCACAGTGGCCAAAACCAGCTTGGGCCCGTTGCGAATGGGACTTGGTGGACAGTTTGCTTCTCGGTGTCTCAGTTTCCCCATCTGTAAAATGGGCCTAATAATTGGGCCACCTTCTGGGCTGGCTGAGCGAGGATTTGTTAGGCACTGAGAACAGTGTCCAGTGCAGACGAGGCAAACAGGTAGGTACTTGAAAAAATATATAAAGTGAAGCAAAGTCAGATGAAGGCAAAATTAAATCAAATAATGTAAAATATAACCCAATAGTAAAATAAGCCAGAACTGGTTTGTCTCAGTGGCTAGAGCATCGGCCTTCGGACTGAGGGGTCCCTGGTTTGATTCTCGTCAAGGGCATGTACCTTGTGGGCGCATCCCCAGTAGGGGGCGTGCAGGAGGCAGCTGATCCGGTGTTTCTCTCTCATCGATGTTTCTGACTTTCTATCCCTCTCCCTTCCTCTCCGTAAAAAAATCAGTAAAATATTTTAAAAAATAGTAAAATAAAATAAATGGCAAGGCTGGGGGATGAGGCATGCTGCAAACACTGGCTGTGGAATGCCTGCATCACTGGCAGCGTTTAACCTTCTCTGGTAGGACTCTGCAGTGTCTCCCTTTGCTGACGTCCGCCCGGTCTTCAGTCACGGCCAATGCTGAGCATCGGCAGAGCCGGCTTCTAAGTGGTCAGTCTTTTAGACACTTTGCGCCAGCCTCGTGTGTTTTTATTGCTGCTGTTTGTATGCAAAAAAGAAAAAAAAAGGTAGAAGAGATTAATGACACTTTTGAGCCAGACAACCTCAGGAGCCGAGGTTTCTGCCGAACCCAGGACAGGGTCCCTGTGACGACTGCCTGCATCAGCTGTGACAGTGCTGAGATTTCTAACAGGATGGTTCAGCCAGGCCTTTACGGGGAAGCATTTTGTAACAGTGGAAAGCACGAGACCAAGAATGAACCTTTTGCTACCTTCCTTCTCTGCCACCAATTGTCTTCGTCAGGGACTGCCCTTCAGTCCTTTGCGGCCCTCCTCTGTATACCCCGACACACTCAGTCATGATCGTGGCCCAGACCCGGGTGAACGTGACTGATTCTAATGACTATTAATCCAAGCTGGGTGCGCCGTAGGATGTCACTCATTCTGCAGCCTGTGTTCTGCGGCGCGTTAAAATAAGTTAGCGATTTTAGGGCCACGGGTGAAATCGCCTCAGCTTCAAATAGGGAGCCATCAGAGCCGCGGGCACGGGGGAAAGTTGAATGTTGTGAGCGAAGTCTAGGTGTCCTGCTCTGTACCTTGGGAATGATGATATTAACCCTAAAGTTCTAGATGAGGATTGGACATGATGTCTGCTAAGTGACCAGTGTAGTGCCTAGCCAGGGTCGATAACTGATCAATAGCCTAAGTAAGCATCCAACAGATGCTCTCACCAGCTCCCAATATTCCGGATGCTGGGCCAGGTGTCAGAAATGTGGTGCCAGCAAAGCAAGGGGGTGGGGGTCCCCTTCTTCTTGGAGCAGGAAGCCCAGGCAGCTGTGCAGGGCACTTCTCGGTGATGCTGGCCTGTCCATCAGGGAAGGGTCCCATGAGGAGGTGACACGCACATTATCATGAGCATCTGCAGTCTCAGTGATGGGCCATCTTGTATTCAGGCGAGCTTTGTGGTCAGTTCCATGTAGAAGTTGAAGATGAATTACAAGATGCCCTTGACCTGTGATGTTGTGAAGGAGAGCTTCCCCCGTGGTGGCAGGCACATTGTTTTCAATCCTCACCTGAGGATATATTCATTGATTTTAGAGAGAGAGGAAGGGGGTGGGTGGGGAGATATTGATGTGAGAGACATTGATTGGTTGCCTCCCTTATGTGCTTGACCAGGGATCCACCTTCAATCTTTTGGTAAATGGGTGACACTCCAACCAATTGAACCACCCGGCCAGGGTGTGGCAGGAAGATTTACTGCAGGACTCCGGGACCTGTGACGATGGGGCCTTACTTTGCAGATGTGATGAAGTTAAGGATCTTGACATGGGCGTTATCCAGGATTATTTGGGTCGGTCCAATCTCCTCGTGTGGCTCCTTAAAAAGTGGAAATCTTTTCCTGGCCGAGGTCAGAGCAAGATGCGATGGGCTAATCGGAGGAACCTAAGTTGAGACTGAAGAAATCAATCAGATCAGAAGACAGTGGGATGCAGTGGGGAAGAATGGTCAGAGAAATATCATGTTTCTCACTTTGGACATGGAAGAAACGGGCCACGAGTCAAGGAATGCACACAGTCTGTAGAGGCTGAAAAGGCAAAGACAGAGATTCTCCCGAGGGCCTCAGTGAGACCCGGGTTAGGGACCCTCAGCAGTGACAGAAAGTGAAGACTTCCATGCACACACCTGTGCAAGCAATTGCTACGAACCCATTTTCCAGATGAGAAAAATCCAGGAGTCAAGGAGGGTAAGCACTTTGTTCAGGACTAGGGAGAGAGTAACCGGGGTCAGCATTTCTGTCCCCAAAGCCCATCCCATGTCCAGCCCACCACGCAGCATCGCCAGGTGGCCTGCTCTTCCTGTAGAGCTCCACCGCCAGAGAGCCTTCTGCCCGTGGCCACCAAACAGGGGGAAACATTCAGGCCACCGCCCATCTGCACGAGCAGGTGCGTGGAACTCCACTTTCTGACTCCGTTGGCTTGAGCCTGTGGTGCCAGACACAGAGCGTGTGACCTGGCTCGCGGGAGCTTGTGCCGAGCAGGTGTCATTTGCCGGGGAGTGTGTTCCGCCGCCTGTGATAGATCTCCTCACTCAAGCAGCTGTCTAGCATGCCGGATAGCCTTTCATCTTGTCAAACACTTCCATTCGCCTTTCTACAGCTTTCTCCGCCAACATGTACACACCTAATCAATCTGCACTGTCTCCCGGCGTCCCAGCCCAAAAGCACTGCCTGGACCGCTTCCTTAAAGAGACAAGTCTCTCTTTTCATCGCACACAAAGCATGGCTTCTTACGAGGGCGTTTTCTCGGCAGGGAAAGGAAGACCTGGCTGAGACTTTGAACTTGCTGGCAGTTCTACTACCTCGGTCATAGGAGGCCCTTGCTACGACAGGAAGATACACCGTGATGGCTCCTGCTTTTCTCCAACCTACACTCGTGTCTTGATAAAGCAGGCGGTGTCAATGTCTTTCGATGCATTCATTATGGAAAGACGAAGACCTATCGGTGCGCAATGTCTTCCATCTTCCAGAATTAGGGCCCACGTCATCTCTGGTCTCATCAAGAACTTCCACCTCACCCCGGCCTTACTCTGCGTGCTTCTGCAGTACCGGTCAGCATTATTCGAGGCCTCGCTGTGTGGGTCATGGCCTTACAATGGCCTAGAATATCTGGGTCCTTGGCCTGTTGTATGAGAACCTTTTTGTCTTTCAGCCTCGGCTTAGACGTCTCCCTTCATAGAAGGCCTGGTTGTACCTTCCTGTGTGAGATGTTCTGTTCTTGGTAACCCAGGGCTCCTGTCTGCTCTTCGATCCCATGTATTTCTAGAATGGGTCTGGGCCGTATCTGTCCCCGGGAAGCAGGTTACAAAGACAGCCCCATTCTTCACCCTTTGCTGTGTAACTTTGCAACGTTCTCCCTCTTGGACTTGGAATCAGCCACGTAACCCTCGGTCAATGAGATGTCAGTGAATGCTGGCAAGGCACTGGAACCATGGCGCTTACCCTCGCCCTCATGTGTCCGCCACTGCCACCAGCTTGTGTCCAGGCCAGCCCCTGGGGGAAGGGAGATACCTAGAGTCATTGCCCCGCCAACAGCTAGTCCAAGTTCGGCATGTAAGCGAGGCCAAGCAAGATCAGCAGAGCTCTCGAGATGCATGCGCACTCACTGTTTCTCATTGGAGGCTGATGAGATTTTGTTGGTTGAGCAGCCTCTTATGTCAATAGGTGACCAACACATACCCCCTAGGAGCCTACTCTCCCCTTAATGGCAGACACCAAGTCTAGGTCCCTGGTATGTCCCCGGGGCCCCACATGGAGTAGGAACTCAACACATCATTATTGAATTGAAAGGAAAAGCATTTTCGAATTATGTACACATAATAGCAGCTCTGAATTACAAATACTTAATCTGGGGCTTTTGTTATCTGGAGGGAAATCTAATTTAATTTTCCCCTGTGACTCCAAGTTACAGAATTTCCGTTAGTAAATTGATCCTTTATTAGTGTGAAGATGCGGAGAAACTGGCTTTAAACGTCTTGCCAATCCCCACGCAGAGCATAACTCTCCCATAAACCACATCTGTGTACAAAATGTTATTAAAACCTCTTACTTTTTACTGTAAATTCATTATGTTACTTGAGGGATTGTGTGCAGTGGGGGAACCATGTAGAGGACAAGAATGTCTCATGAGTTAAGGAGTGATCCTTGGACTAGTTCATGGGCGTGGATTGGGAAGAAGGTGATGGAGAAAATGATTACTATTTTTTTTTTAAATCAAAACAAAACAAACACTCTCTTGCTAGCCCTGCAATTTAGTGATAGACCGTGGATTTCTCGATTGCACTTTAGTTTCTCAATATGGCGTTTTCCATTTAAATTTCAGATGTGCAGCAAACAGATCCACACGCACAAAAGGCTCTGAACACCTAGGTAGATGTGTGCTCTGCTTTAGTCTTTCTTCTTAAAAGTAAAAAAAGCAAAAGCAAAAGCATATCTCTATGCATTTGAATGAGGGAGGGTGGAAGGAGGTGAGTCACAGCCACCTTTAAACCCCTTTGACATTCACAAGGTGCTAAAAGTCAGCTGGGGTCCCGGTGCTGATGAATTTGCATCTCTTTGAATATGACGCTTGAAAAACCCCAGCGATAGATTAAATTTTGCCAAGGAGAAAATGAGAGAGAGCCTTCCATCGCTCAGGTCTGCCGGGAGGATCTTTATGGTTGATTTACTTTTTTTAAATAAATGTTTCTTTATGTGTTTCCCCCAGTTCCTGCCCAGGCGGCCTCTATCAGACAAGCTGCACCTTCTGCCGGTCCCATTAGCCGGCGGACAGTAAGTCACCCGGCTTCTGAGCACAAGGTGAGGGATATTTCAATCTAAGCCGTGTAGAACCTTCTGTGTTTTCTGATTAAAATGTGCGAGAAAACCTTGGAATAAACTCTACCTGACAGGACTTCTGAAATAATTTACACTCTTTGCAAAGCTCAGAGGTAGGATTGATTTCGGGGCCTGTCACTGCATTTCAGATGATCCAAAATGGATGAGAGCTTTTACATGCATTTAATGGCTGAAGATGAGCCTGTAAAAAAAAAATCAGTGAGGTCAGAAAACCAAAGTTCTTGTCTAACGCCACGGTCCAGTGTTATTTCATTGTTTTCTTATTCAAGCGACACCTAGCCATCACCAACAATTTGAAAACACGCCGAGATAGAGAGGAGCAAAACATCACCAAGAATTAAGCAAGCCAGAGAGAGCCATTGCTGGCGGGAAAGCGTATTATCTTCCCGCCTTATCTCTGCCTCCATGCTTCTTTATGGAGGGGAGCACATAAAACAAGTCCAATTTTGTTTCCTGATGTTTATCACTTGCAATCATAACAATGATACGGATGTTGATGTGATAGTTGAGCATGATTGGTTAGGAACTTCCCAAGCACGAGTCAGCTATTGCCTTGCCGGGTCCTCGGCACAGCCCTGTGAGGGAGGTGCTGCGATATTCTCTGTTTATAGATGTTCAGTAATTTTCTCCATGTCTCCCCCCGCCCCCCCCGCCAGAAGATTCTAAAGCTGTGACTCCGACCAAAGCAATTTGATTCCTGAGTCCCATGTCCTTAATCACTATGCTGCGATCTAAACATTTTAGATGCTCACATAAAGAAGTCACACCTGAGCCTGAATTTTAGTGGTTGTGTCATACACCAGGGAGCATCATTGGCTAGATTTTTAAATTGCTTTGGGTGTTGATGTGCCTCCTGGATATGTGTGTGTGTGTGTGTGTGTGTGTGTGTGTGTGTATGTGTGTGCACACACGCGTGAGAGTGAGCACAGAGCAGCAATCCCATACCATGACACTGTAAAAACATCACCACAGCTGCCCGCTACCAGTGCCACATTGCCAACTCTATCCATCTTCCTTGCCACCCTTGGTGGTCAGCACCTACCATAGCAAGCTGTCTAACTCACAGCAGAACTCCTGGTTGAGGGGACAATTTGTATATTAGGCTTTTATTATATAGGATAATAATTTGTGATAATTGTCACATTATGAGCAGGAATTCTGTGAATATGGATGATCTAATTTAGCCTTCACAAAGGCACAGTAACATAAGCACTGCTTGTCCTCTTTGGTAGGTGAGAATGATGATGCTCAGAGGTCAGGTGATTTTCTCAGGTGCGTCCTGACTTGACACAGGGGGTTTGATTTCAGAGGCCACACTTTGGTGCTCCTTGCTGTTCTGGGGTCCAGTCATGAAGTGCCTTAAAATCTCTTCCAAGAGGTTTAAGGCTAAATGGGGGCACTGAAATGCTGAAATACTAAACACCTGGGAAAGGAGGCAGGGGTTGGATGCAGGTGTCGGAAGCTCAAAGGCAGAAACTGAATTAGGTTGTGTGCTTTCAGCAAATTCATGGTGGTCGAGGATGTGGGAGCATATGGCATATATAAGGGAAGTGGAGATAAAGGAACTGAGAATGGAACATGAGAAAACCATCATTTAAGGAATGGGCAGTGGCTATGCTGTGTACTAGTCAGGATGGGTAAGGCTCTGCTGCATTAACAAATCCTGATATCTGAACGGCTTAGAACAAAGGAAGCATATTTCTTTCTTGTGCAAAATGTGATGAGGGTTGACAGAGGTTCTCCTCCATTTAGTGAATCAGGGACCTGCTTCTCTCTACGTTGGGGCCCCCAACCTCTCAATAAGTGGCTGCCAAGAGCTCTGAGAGGTAGAAAGAACAGACATTCAAGCTCTTAATGGCTGTATTTGGAAGAGATACAGGTCACTTGCCACTCACCTTCTATTAGCCCCAACGAATTGCTGGTCACCACCCTACAACTACAGAGGAGGCTGGGGCGGGCTGTGAGCAGAGAACAGAGAAATGACAGACTGGTGGGACACAGAGCCTTAAGTCTATCAGCAAGCAACTCTCAGGGAGACTTCAAAAATTAATCATAGATTTTAAGAATCTATTCAGGCCGAGACCGGTTTGGCTCAGTGGATAGAGCGTCGGCTTGCGGACTGAAAGGTCTCAGGTTCGATTCCGGTTGGGGGCATGTCCCTTGCTTGCAGGCACATCTCCACTGTGGGGCGTGTGGGAGGCGGCTGATCGATGTCTCTCTCTCATCGATGTTTCTGACTTTCTATCTTTCTCCCTCTCTGTAAAAAATCAATAATATATATTTAAAAATAATTAATTATACATTTTAAGAATCTGTTCAGGCACGATTTCCCATAACAGAGTGCTGATGACCTAGCTCCGGCAGGTATGGCCCTGAGGTGTGATGGGTGCCATAGAGAGAGGTGAGCAACAAGAGGAAAAGAACTCTAGGGCCGACCCAGCGCCAGAGGCTGAGCAGGGGAGCCCCGTGGAGTCTAATGGGGGTGGAGAACTGGGACTGAGGAAGACCCATCTGCTTAGAAGGGCCCAGGAGTCTAAGAGAAAGTTAAAATCAAAATTAAAAAGACTAACCCCCCATGATTGTGTCCGGTCGGTTCTGTACCAGTCACGATGCCAGGGCCTCTGGACGTCTCTGGGGAATCAGAGAGCAGGGTGTGGGGACCAAATCAGAAACCCCTGTCCTGGAGGGCAGACACTCACGTCCACGAGCGTCCTGGGGTGACGCCCAATCCAATCCGTCAGATACGGGGTCCGTGCTGTCAGACAGGCCCTGATGACACCCCGAGGTGGGCCAGGCACCAGTTGAGGCCTGCTTTGGTCAGGACCCGATCAGGTGCTGAGCAGGGGGCTGAGTGTGGAGAGAATCCCACTGGGGGCCTGTGGAAAAGGTTTGGTCTGGTCCTCCTAGCCAGAGGTCGGTCCAGTTGGCAGCCCCAATTCTGTGGGGTCCATGCCCCTGGTGACCTGGGTCTTGCTGGTGCAGCCACTCGTTTCTCCTATTCCTGAGAGGGGTGGGAGCCGTGAAATAAACGACCCATGCAGTCTCTTCCCCTTCCAAAGGGCTGATCTGTAGTTAATGTAGCCACTGTAAAACGCGGCACTCGGTAACGTGTGCTGTGCTGCAAGCTGTTATTGTTATTAACCACGGCCAGTTCCTCCCTGCACTCTGAGTTAACGGGCACCGGCTGCAGGTTTAGAAACTCGTTTAGAGCGGCGTTCAGAAGCGGGGTGCCCTATCAGGACCACATAAAACTCCTCATGACGTGTCGTTGCAATGCACTTCCAGAGACAGGGCCAGAGCTGGTATCGAGGAGGGCAATTGGCCAACGCATGCTGAGCTTGACAGTGAAACACAGCACTGCTCACGGCCAGGCCTTCAGCCCAGCAAAGCCTCCTCCTCCTCCCTCCTGCAGAGAAGCGTCCCGCTGAGCCTGGCAGGTCTGGGTGTCCCCGGCACGTGGTGGAGACCATCCACAGTGCGGGGGTCATGGCCAGGAGCCCCCTCTGTCCTTCTGAAGGGTGGCATCATTTACGAAGAATCAAATACTCTCTTCTCCTAACTTCTTTCAGTGACTTCCACTCACTTAACCCCAAGCCATTCTCATTTCTGGAAGACCAAGTCCACTTAGCTGTCCGCACCCCACTCTGTGTTTGGGGTTAGGCGCTGTGTGTCACCAACACTCTGGGAAAGAGCGGGAGGTACGGTTCCAGCACAGGCTGTGCATAGAGGGAGGTCTTGGAAGAGAAAGACAAAACAAAGGAAGCAAAGACACCCCATGACCTAAGGAAGCACATAGTGGGCAGGCGCACAGTCCTCCACCGCTCACCATGCGCACCCCCGTCCCCCCGGCTCGGGCCAGCATCACACCCTCCAGGAGAGGCCGAAGGGACTGGGAGGGGAAGGAGGACCCGAGGCAGCTAGAAGGTAAGCGGCTTCGGAGAGGTCACACTGGTAATAATAAATGGTCTGAGCTGAAGCCGGTTTGGCTCTCAGTGGATAGAGCATTGGCCCGTGGACTGAAAGGTCCCAGGTTCGATTCCAGTCAAGGGCATGTACCTTGGTTGCGGGCATATCCCCAGTAGGGGGCATGCAGGAGGTGGCTGATCAATGTCTCTCTCTCATCCATGTTTCTAACTCTCTACCCTCTCCCTTCCTCTCTGTAAAAAAAAAAAAAAAATCAATAAAATATTTTAAAAAAATGGTCTGAGCCTCAAGTCCAGGCTCCTAGGTGATTAAACAGTAAATGTAATATTAAAGGTAATAGTTAATCTCCATTCCTCCGGCCACTCCTGAGCCCCTGCTCTCTCCCTCGGGGCTGGCGGCCCTCAGCTCCTCTGGCTAACCCTTCGATGGTGTTCCTCCCCCTCGGCCCCCTCCTGGGATCCTCACAGGGATACCGCTCATCACTTGAATATGGCAGAGCCCCCGAGTGCACAGTGTCACCCCTTGGACATAGCTTGCTTCATGGACTCTGGGGGAGGGTAGCCCATCTGTAATGGAGTCACTCATGTTAAAAGGGAGCGGGCTCTCGAATCGAGCAGACCAGGGTGGGAGACTTTCAGGGCCGGATGCTCTTCTAGTTGCATCTATTGCATTTTTTTTTAATGTTAATAATGACCATTTACTCATGACTTAGTGTATGCCACACACCAGGATGTCTGCTTTGCAGGATTATTCTATTTAGTAGTCCGAAGTTTATAAAGTGCACATAGCTCTTACCCCCATTTTATTGACATGAAGATTGAGGTGTGGAGAGCTTAAAAATGGCCTCTCAAGGTCACTCAGCAAGAAATGGGTAGAATAGGATTTCAACCTCAGGCGCTCTAACACCAGAGCTTGAGCTCTTAACTTTTGCCCCCCACCCCCTCCGCTACAATCCCCCCATCACCATGCTGCTCAGAGTATCTCCCAGGGCCCCGGGCTAGAGTCCCTTCAACCGCAGATTCCAGGGGCTCCGTCCAGACCCGTGGGAGCCGTGGCCCGTGCGCACACATTTTTAATATTTGAGGACCAGATGTTTCTTATAAACACCAGCCATTGCACTCACGAGCTCAGGGCTTCAGAGCCCAGGGTGTGGGGCCCACAGACCTGCACGCCCTGCTGGTCGGGAGCACGCCTCCCTGGAGACCTCCCGTCTCTTCACGGCAGGAAGGGGATGGGCTGGAAGCCCCGGGAAGGAGCTGCTTCCTTTTCTGGGAGTCTGGTGTGACAGCGACTCAACGACTGCAGTCTCCCGGCCATCGTTTCTGCAAGTCACATGTGGCCTGGAAGCTACAGCGCTGGCTTCAAGCCCTCCTCCGCCTCCGGTCTTAGAAAGTGCTTCCTCCATACCCCTCACACCTCTCACCCCTGGCACAGCCTCGGGCATCCTCAGAGGGCAGTCTGGGGACCATGCCCATCCCTGGCAGAGAGATCCCTGCCCGGCTAGCTGCAGGTCCTCAGTGGCTGTTTGGGGTGGCAGGTAAGGGTCACTATTCTCCATGGGGAGACTGAGAAATAAGCAGATAAATACCACTGATTTTTCTCCATTGCTGAACTTCTCTAGGAACGTTATTTTTCCTCATCAATCAATATTTTTTAGAAGCTTTCTACGTCCTATAGTGGGTCTTGTTCTGACCTCTACCTTGAAGTATTCATTAGGATCTTAGAAGTACTTATAATTGCCCCCCACCCCTAACTCAAAGCCACAAGATTAACATCTACCTGTGCTCCCTGGGGGAACATTATTTTAATACAAAAGACATTTAGAGAACACTGTGCCAGAGTCTGAATAAAACACAGATCTTGTCCCAGTAATCATCATGGTCTAGCTGGGAATGAGCAACACATCTGAAATCAAGAGCTAGCCCAGAAGAATATGCAAAGTGCAGTGAGAAAATAGACGGGGCACTTATTTTACGGAGGGAGAGTTATTAGTGAGTTATACATTTTAACCATCTCAACTGCACGGGCATCATTTTACTTTGCACTTGATGTTATCTTGTGTCATATCACCGCTGTGTACGGCGCAGGTTTTCCGAAAGAACCAGGATGCTTCCATTTTAGGACTAAGTTAACAAAAGGAAGACAATCCAGCCAGACGATGAGCTACTTGAAGGCAGTGGCCTGCCTGAAGACGAGGCTTCTAAATACTGGACACATGCATGAATGAGGGTGTAAGTTCTGCTTGTTGTCATTTCCACAACATATTTGGCCATTTTCAAAGCTAATCACATACATTCGTTTCTTTAATTTTTATGAAAACTCTGTGAGGAAGCGAGTGAGATATTATTTTCATCATTCAAGTTTGTCAGGCAGGGCATTTAGTAGTCTCTAAAGCTTTAATTAGCCCGCGGGTATACACCTGGAAGGGGGCAGGTCGGGACTTGGACCCTGACCTGCCTGACTTCTGATCCCACACAGATTCCTCAGCATCACCCCAGGACATTAGAGACGAATATTATTGTTACTAGAACTGATCATTTTTCCAAGGATTAGTAATCTTGCTCTGAGATGCAATTCATAGATTTTTATCTTTTTAATCACTTGCCATAATCAGCCAGGGGTAAACCCCAAAGGCTGCTTAGTCAGAATGAGTTCATGGGATTCCAGGGTTTGATGTAAGCATTTGCATTTGGTGGATGATTCTCTCCTCAGTTGATTTGATCTTTCAGAGCCAGTAAGCACAGTGGATATTGTAACTCTCTCCTCTCTTGACTCCCTGATGACCAAGTATTGGTTTTCTTCTCTGACATCCTGGCTTCTACACTTAGCCTTTTGCTCTGAGCGCTTCTCCTTTACCTGCAATTTAAAAGGTGTTATTGCTCAGAAGTGGTCCTCAGCTCTTTCTACCTCAAACCCTCTCCATATTTGACATCTACTCTTCATTGCTTAATATTATCTAAATGCTCACAGATAAGATGGTGGGGTAGATAAGAGATCCACCAAAGGACTTGTATGCATGCATACAAGCATAAACAATGAACACAAGTCATTGGGGAGTTAGGGTATGCCTGGGGGGGGGCAATGGGAAGATATATATCCATGTAACACATTAATAAAAAATAAATAAATAAATGTTCACAGATTTCCTATTTTTACCTCTGACCTATTTCTATCTCTAATCGGAACTTTACCCTCACAATCCAAAGCCAGCTTGGAGTCTCATGGATCTTCCTCTTTGATTCACCAAGTATTCATTTTTAAAATGATGCACTATGTACTCTTCTTGGCCTTGAGAATACAGCAAGGTAAGATTTAAGGTAACTTGTCTATACATAACTTATCAAAATGAAACCTAATTCCTTATCTACAAAACCCATTCCACCGTTTGTCCTAACTTAAGAAATGTACCCCAGGCATCCAATTGTCCTAGCTAAACACCTAGAAGTTGTTTCATTTCTCTCACTTCTCAGATCAATCTACCAACAAGTTATTTCCCAAATCCTCTCAGTTTCATCCAGTTCTCTTCGTATCTGCTCAACCACAGCTGCTCCAAGAGGATCGCCAGCAGCTCTTGGGGATGACCAGACTAGACTCCTGACTTTCTCTCTCAGACCCTTCAGTCCATTCTCCACACCACCGCAAGTGACTGTGAAACGTCATCGGACCACATCACCCCAGATGATAACCACAGGTGCCTTTCCATTGTACTTGGGGTAACATCAAAACTCGTGGCATCGCCCTCCCATAAGTCTCCAGGGTACCATGACCCCTGAACTCTTCTTCAAGCTCATCTCATGTCTCTCCTCCCTTATCTCCTTCCTGCAGCCGCGTGAATCTGGGTGCTGTTTCCTGAAGGTACTGAAACTCTTTTACAACTTGAGGTCTTCGCCGATGCTGTTCCCTCTGCAGGCAATGTTCTTCTTTGTTCTCTGTGTTGCCTGCTTCCTTTTCAACCCTTTAAGCTGAGGTTAATTATCTCCTTGAGAAAACTTCTTTGAGTATATTCTGTTTTTTTTTTTTCTGTTGGAGTGCTTAATTCTTTTTTATTTTCAATCTGTGATTATTTATTTTTTTCATTTATTTTTTCTACCAGACTATAAGCCCATATGTCATTTTCTTCACCCGTTTTGTTCCAGTGATTAATCCAATATCAGGCATGAGCAGGTCCACAATAACTATTTGTTGATTAAATGATCATTTTGCCATAAAAAATACAGGCAAAAGAGACTCATGGTCCAACTCAAATATTTTTTAAGGATGTTATTGATTTTTAAATAAATAAAACTATGAATAATAATCTATTCTGGTGTTTTTAATACCAAATGAGGAAATTCAAATGAAACATAGTGTAGTCTTTGTCTAAGCATACAGTCAGTTAAATGTTAATGCTGCTCCTTTCTAGATTACAGGATCATGTGAAGAAATTTTTATCTTTACGTGGTTTCTGGATTTGTATGTGATAACATTTATCATCTGCCTGTTGAAAATTTAAGTTAATTTTAGCCACAGGCCCTTTCTGAGAATCTCCTGTGTACCAGATTCCATGTGAAAGTGAGAGACCTGGGTCTTGGTAGAGCATCCATCCCGTAGAAAAAGGCAACTTCAGACTCAACTCGAGGGAGACAATAAGAATGTGGTAGCCTTCAGTGAAGGAATAGAAAAACAGATATTCTTTGGATGCACAGATAAGAAGATTAAAGTTTTCTCCAAGGATGACAAGAGGTTTCATGGTGGTGGTGAGATTTTGTTGGTCATTCAGGGTGAAACAGTAGGAAGGTAAAAAACAGAAAAGAAAGATGATAAAAAGAAGCAAACGATATTGATTTCTTCTTCACAGATCTGGAAAGGCATTCCACACCTCATTCCACCCAATAACCCCGTGAGCCAAGAAGGCAGGGCTTGCTAGTGTTTTGTTGTTGTTCTTGCCTGTTTGCTAGTTTTCAACAAGATAATTCAACATCGAAGGATTGGTGTGGTTTCCTCAAGGATGTTTGGCTCATGAAAGCCGGAAGTCATGCACCTGGGCTTGTGAATCCAGCTTCTGAGCTGGGCTCTGGGCTCGGCTGCCTCATGGATGTTGAATTAGATGTTTGGCACAAGATTCCTCTCTAGTCTTCTCCTCTCGCCTGATTGAGAAATACCCAGCCAGGACTCACTTCTTAGTAGAGTGCTGGTCCTGGCTTGTCAAAACTGTCACCTGTCGAGAAGTCCCCCAAACCCTAAGGGAGTCAAGTTTTAACTTTTCCAACATTCTCAAGAGCAGAGGAAATAGCTATGATTTGTGCCTCTTGGACTCACTGGGTCTGTAGAATGCCACCTAAACCCTCTGCACCCACTGGCTGTTTCCCAAAGCTGAGGCTTTCTGTCCAGCAACCCCTCCAGAGCACCATGCAGCCTGAGAGAACCTTCTCTCTGGGATGGGAGCATCTAAGGTGGTGCAAGATTCCTCAATTGTCTGGTGCCCCAGGGTTAGAGAGATGACAGGCATCTAAAGTAGTGCTTAGGGATCTCCAGAGGAAATATGGCTGCCAGGATGGCATCTGGGGTTGCTCATGATTGCAGGCACCTTGGGTTGACGGAAGCCATTGCGTGGCTCTTGAACAATGTTTCCTGTTGCAATGGAAGTGCAGTATGTAGGGAAGGCAGACAATAGGAAAGCAGCAGGAAAAGAGGGCAGTGCCAAATCTCCTGGGAAAATGAGATAGACCCCTGTGTCAAAGTAGTCGGTGCTATTAAAGGGCCAGGAGCCCTTCTTCTATCGATATGTATGTATTGTTCTATGGATTATTCTGATGCTTATTTTACCCAACCGAACGCTGCACACACATATCCATACACCCGCTTCATGCTAAACTCGTGAATGGCAAGGGCCAGGACAAGAGAAGGGAAGGATGTGCAGGGTCTTCTAATACAAATATGACTAACCTATAACTGAATTGACTGATACCAGAAAGATGAGACAGTGCAGGCCAGATGAGAGAGTTTGAAAAGCTGAGAAGAAAAACTGAATTTCTCTCCATAAGAAAAGATGAGGCGGTTTGAGACTGGCCATGTCTATTAAAGAAGACTGGGTGTTGTGGTTGCCAGGTTCTCAGAGAATCTTCTAGAAGACAAGGCAACAGGTAGAGTCTGGAGAAGGACAGGCCCTCTGGCCACTTGAGTGACAGCTGAGATTTGACTTCACATCATCGTCTCCTCCATTGTTATCACTAACCCCTGGTGAACCTCGGCCTCTGCAGGCTGCTCACTCAGTCGCCTTGTGTTAGCGGTGCTCTGGGGCATGAAAGCTAAGCAGTGGCTGAGAGAGGGACCGAGGGATGAGATGGGGAGGCAGGTGCCAGCTGGGCGATGAAGGAACTAGCCAGCGTAGTGATGGAGAGGGAGAAGAGGCTTCAGAATGCAGACACCCAGGGCTCTGGACTCAGAAAGCAGACATATTGGAAAAAATGTGAATGCTCCGCCCAGCCTGGAATCAGGATGCAGGCTGGGGCGAGGTCTGAGGGAGGGAGGGCTGAGGAGGCTGTGGACCCCACCTCCACAGAACCAGCAGAACTCCATGGACCACACCAGCCCCAGCCCAGCCCAGCCCAGCCCAGCCCAGTCCAGCCCAGCTCAGCCCAGCAGGACTTCAGATTCCACAAAAGGACGTGGGAGCTGAGCGAGTGTGTGTTTGCCAGACGCCCCCAGTATCCTCGGAGGCCCCTGCTGGCCACTCCCAGCCTCCCTGTGGCCCATCAGCATCCCACCTCGGTGGGTGAGGTCTCCTGCCTCATCACCTGACCCTTTCACGCAAATTTGCTGCTGCCTCTGAAACCAGGCTGCCAATAGCACAGAAGCTGAGAACCTGCAGAGGCCTCCGTGCTAATGGGAAGCGGGGAAAACATCTGCAGGAGGAGGTGTGAGCGTGTCCGGGAGGAGGGAGAAGAACCCGGTCTAAAACAGGCTGAGCGCCACACGCCACCCTGCAGGCGTTCCCATGGCACCCAGCCCCCGGCCCCAGCCTCAGCAGACCACTGCGCTACTGCGCATTCCGTCCAACCTGATGTCCCAATGCAGCGGGTTTTCGGGGCTCTTTCTTGCTGTCCCCCAGATCTGCATTTGTCCTTTTCCTCTTCTCTTTGCCTTCCCGGTGGCAGTTTTTTTTCATTTTATTATTTTTTTTATTTCAGAAGAAAACTTATCAAAATTGTTGAAATGCACACTACAAAGCGAGACCTTATTTTTTTTTTTATAAAACATTTGGCAGAGAGCTGTGCCCACCCTTTCCCCCCCAAAAAATAAGGCAGCGTGTGTCAAAGACACTGCCTCCCCCCTTTGACATTCACGCGGTGCTCCAAGTCAGCTGGGGTCTGGGCTCTGACGAATTTGCATCTCTTTGAATGTGACGCTTGAAAAAAGCTGGAGCCGCTAGATTAAATTTTTTTTTTTTTTTTCCGTCGAGAAAATGAGAAAAGCCCCTATCTGTCTGCAGAGTCTACTGGGAAGATCTTTATTCTGATTCTTGTTAGAATTGTTTATCACCCTGACAGGCCAGACTCGGACGAGATAAAGGCTCCGCTCCATCACGGGGCCTGACAGTGGTAGGGACATGCGGAAAAATGAAAGGAGCAGGAGAAAATATTATTAATAGATGCCGGCTTGCTTTGCCCGCGCCGCACGTCAGGGAAGGGAGAGGGGCGCCGGGCTTGATTGCGGGGCCTATGAAGTTCTGTCCAAAAAGGAAGCTATTTTTCATTAAGTGATAGAAGGGCCTTTTTCATGTTCTTTCCCGAGGAGCTGATAACTTATGCAGTTTATTCTAACCCTGCTGATTTCTGTCAGGGGAAGAGGGCTCCTGAAAGATAGCTCCCACCCGTCCTTTTTTTGGGGGACAGAGGCTGGGCTGACAGGCACACAGGGGCAGCCGGGAGGCAGGGCCTGGATGCGCGGGAGGCCCCAGATAGGGCGGGGCTGGGCGTGGGTGCCATGCCGTCAGTCTAGGGTGCGTGTGACCGGGAACGCACAGCCCCTGTGACCTCTAAGGGGAGGCCGTGGGGGGCTGTGTGTGTGACTCTCCAAATGCTCACCCTTGTGCTCCAGTATGTGGGTGCCTGCCCAGCCGCACCACTGTTTGCTATGGAGTTGGACCCCTCGCCCCCCCCTCCCCCCAGAACAAAGTACCACAGGCTGGGCCACACGTGGGATAGGCATGTATTGTCCTGTGAGCGGAGGCTGGAAGTCCACCATCGAGGTGTCATGGTGGGTCTCTCCTGAGGCCCATGCCCCGAGCTTGCAGGAGGCTGTCTTCTCTCTCCTCCTCACATGGCCTTTTCTGAATGCGCTCACCCTTAGTTTCTCTTTTTCTTCTTATGAGGACACCAATCGGACAGGATAGGGCCCCACCCTCGTGAACTCATTGAAAGTTAAACACCTCCTTAAAGTTCCCGTCTCCAATACTGTCACATTTTGAGACACTGGGAGTTGGGACGTTAACACATGGATGTGAGGGGGATGCGCCTGAGTTGACCACAGCTATCCCATAGTTCCCTCTGCTCCAGCTCCTGGGTTCAGGGGGGTGGGTTGCGATGGTCACACATCTTGTGGCGTCCTTAAGAAAATGCTTTCTCCAGGGCAGGGAGATGACAGTTCTCCAGATGACAGACTCCTGCACATGGAAGAGAAGGTCCAGGAGGTTGGAGCCAACATCACTTCCTTTCTGGTGGAGCAGATGTGGGCAGGACTCCAGGAGGCAATGCTGGAGCCCCGACCCCTGGCCTGAGTCCCTGGGTGCTGGAAGGCAGGTCACTCCTCTATGGGCCTCATTCCCTCTCGTGTATGAAAGATGGCATTCCTGCAGCTGCCCAGGCCAAAGGGCACTGAACGGGATGAGGGGTCTGGGCAGTGCCTTCCTTATGCTGGGCAATCATGTGGACAGTTGGTAGAGTACTATTTAAATATATATATATTAATTTCAGAGAGGAAGGGAGCAGGAGAGAAAAGATAGAGACCTCAAAGACTGCCTCTTGCATGTTCCTCACTGAGGATTGAGCTTACAACCCAGGTATGTGCTCTGACTGGAAATTGAACTGTGACCTCCTGGTTGATAGGTTCATGCTCAGCCACTGAGCCACTCCAGTCGGGCTGGTTGAATACCATTGAGGAGAGGGCCTGGGAAGGATGTCCCAGCTTGGTGGACAGCACCCCCATGGGGTGTCCTGAGAGTCTGGGTGTGCACCTTTGTGCAGCCATGCGCGAACCATCTGTCCCCAGTGGTCGGGAGAGCAGATGAGTGTCCTTTCAAAGCTGAGCTCTGCCCCTACTCTTTCCTCTTCCATGTGACAGCATGGCTGAGGGCTCTGAGAAGACATTCCACCAACATTAGCGGACCGCTGGGACTTATTCAGTGTTACAGTTGGGGTGGGGGTTGAGCAAACAATCTTGGTTAAGCGGGAGGTGAGGGATTTATGAGGGCATTTCTGTCCCCATGGTGGCCTTGGAGCATCAGGAGAAGCCAACGACACTGGGCATCAGGAAATAGAAGTCGGTGTGGTTAAGGTGACACATGCTTTTTCTGTGCCACTTGGTCCTTCTGACCATTTCTTAACCCTGTCGAGCTTCAGTGTCTTTGTGAATAAAGTGAAATAATCCTAGAGAGAATGGTTGTGAATACAGTATTTTATAAAGTATCTGCCTTGCTTTACAACACCGAAGTACAATAAGTACCCAGTTGACAATAGTCTTGATGTCCTTGTTGCTTTTGATGATGATGACATGATGATGATGGTGGAGCCAATTATTTGTTTGATAGCCAACATTACACAACACTTAGCATGTGCCAAACAGTGTCTTTGGTCTTTTTATGCTTAAGTTCATCTAGTGTTCACAGCAACCATAATAAGTAGGTATTATCATTATCCTCATTTTAAAATGAGGACCTTGATGTTGAAGACAGGTCACTAACTCATCCAGCATCACATAACTAGTAAGTAAGAGGCACTGTGGCAGGCCAAGATGGCAGGAGGTGTTGGTAAGAGAGCGAGGGAGAATTTTTACTCTACCACATGATGAGAGCAGATTATTGCCAAAGGGTTGGAGGAGGGGTAAAATCCAAGAAGTGTGCTCTGGATTGCTCTAATATTTAGGTATGCAATCAAACTTTAAGAGGGTGACTGAAATTCTTGACTCATTGTGGACAGAGCCATGAGATGGGTCATGGGTACTACATGTAAAAATCATCTCAGGCTGTTCAGCCCCGGCAGCTAAAACATGAGCAAGCCTGTGAGAAAGAACTGAAGATCCTGTGTGAAGGGTCCCAGCAATGGCTTGTGTAGACTACATGGTTCCTGCAGGGATTAATCATGTACAGAACTCTCTTGTTCATTCTTCAAGGAACAGCTTAAAAGTCACTTCCTTGATGAAGCCTTCCTTAATCCCATAGCATAAGAGACCGCCTGTCTGCACAGAAATCAAGCATTTTCAGGTATAATGGTGCAATGCAGTGATATGTTGACTAGTCTTTTCTCCTTCACTCTCATGCTGGACGGATTGGGCTTGGTCTGACACCACATTGTTCAGTGAATGTTTATGAACAGGACCATGGGAAAGAAAACTATAAGTTCTAAATATATTGAATCTACATTTGAAAGGTGCAGTGGGAAAAGTGGCGTGATATTAACAGAGAGCAGAGATTGAATTCAGAGAAGTGAATTTAAAAAATAGTAACAATAATATTAGGTTTATATTTCATTTAACTCAATGCATATATAACCCACGCCAGGCACCAAAGTGGTATGGGGTGAAGGGACATGGGGGCATGAGGTTGGCCCTGAGACAAAGCTTCCACCCAGAGTTACTGTGTTATCGCTGAGCAACCCAGGGGCGAGGGTGAAGTTTTGAAACAGAAGGTCGAGGAGTTCAGAAAAGAGTCTTTGGGAGGTTTTAAGAATGAGTGGGGTTGATCTAGTTCATCAAAAGGTAAGAGACTTCCAGGAAGAACGTGTGTGCACAAACTAGCTGGGAGGCACCGTAGGGGCGCCAGAATAAGCGCTGGGCTTGGTGTTGAAAGAGAGATGTTCTAATCAGAGCTTTACCCCCGGCTCCGTGCTCCATGGACCGAGCTGGATTCAGATTCCTTATCTCTCAGATGAGGTGGCCAAGTAGAGAGTGAAGGCATTCTTCCTCGCCAAGTGAGTCATGTGATCCGTGGGTTGCTCCTTCTCTCTCTGGCTTCACCGTCTACTAGTGTCCTCTGTCATCTGCTTCCAGCTGCCAGAAGGGAAATGGAAATCGGAGGTAGACCCTGCTTCTTAAAAGAGTCAATACTTTGGCTTATTCTATTGGCAAGAATTAGCCTCCTGGTCACACTTCATTGCGGGCAGAATTGGAAATGTGGAAGAATGTGCAGAGGAAGAGAAGGAAGCTGACTTCTGGTGACCAGCTCTCTCTCTCTGCCTTGCAGTGTGTGCGTGTGTGTGTGTGTGTGTGTGTGTGTGTGTGTGTTGCTTTAAAATTGCAGACATGACAAACACAAACAGGTAAAATAATAAAAATTATTTAATTTGCTGGATTTTCATGAGATCTCTTTGTTGTTGTTTTAGGCATTCTTTAATTATTTTTATTCCTGGGAGGAGAAGGAAAATAATACCTTTAAGGATTGATTATAACTGTAAACTGTGCCTGGTAATACATTCACAGCCATCCCATGGCTCCTCCTACTAATTCTGGGAGCTGGTTCTATCATTTGTCCTGCAGATAATAGTGTTGAGGCTCACAGAGTCCTTTAACTGTTCCAAGTTCTCAGTTGTGCATGTGCAAAGAGGATAGAACATTTGAAACCAAGTTCACCTAATGCCAAAGTCTGTACTTTGTTCACTCCACCACCTGCCTCTTGATGGGGAGTTTCTTAACTACCGAGAGGCCGTGGAATGCCTGAGACATCGCTACATGTGGCTCATACTGAGGACATCTCTGTACCTGGCTCACACTAAGGACACCTGTACATGTGGCTCACACCGAGGACATTTCTACATGTGACTCACACCGAGGACATCTCTGTACATGGCTCACACTGAGGACATCTGTACATGTGTATCACACTGAGGACATCTCTACATGTGGCTCACACCGAGGACATTTCTACATGTGTATCACACTGAGGACATTTCTACATGTGTATCACACTGAGGACATCTCTACATGTGACTCACACCAAGGCCATCTCTACATGTGACTCACACCAAGGCCATCTCTACTTGTGACTCACACCAAGGCCATCTCTACATGTGACTCACACCAAGGCCATCTCTACATGTGGCTCACTCTGAGGACACCGCTGTATGGGGCTCACACTGAAGTTCCTATAGCACTGGAAGGTCTTCCTTTCAACAAAGAACTGTGCTCAATTCCATTTCTCTCAATATATGCCGCTTGGCTAGCTTATCTTGTAAAAACACTTTGGAAAGTATTTCTTCTTGATCACTCCAGGCAAAATAATACACAGAGCCCCGCCATGACAGCGAGAGGCTCCCTGGAGCCACACTGACGGGAGACCGCGGGCGGTCAGGCTGTGCTGAGTGTGGATTGAGTGTCCCTGGAAGGCCCCAGCCCGCCACAGCCCCAGCTCCTGTGGCCAGGAGCTACACGAGGCCCATTGCTGCCACGTGCAGGAGTGTCGGCAAATCTAGATGAAACATTCCAACTTTAAATGTTGGATCCGATGAAAAAGAAAAATGAAGCTGAGTACCTCCCATCCACGGGCTGAATTCAGCACCTGGGACAGAGGGACTGTGACCTCTGCCTTCCTGGCAGTTTCTGATGAGGGTCCGGTCCCTCTGGCAGGGTTCCCCTCGCCAGCACAGCCTCTGCTCTTTGTGCCCAAGACAAAGCTGCAGCCTTGCCAATGGTGTGCATTTCTCAGGCATCTGATTGGCAGGCACATGGCAGGCAGGTGAGGGACATGGCTAACTGCTCACAGTCAGCCAAACCGAAGGACAAAGGCAGCGAGACTCTCTGTGGACGTTGTGGGAAACACAAGTCTCCTGCGCAGAAGATGCAAACGCTCCCGTCTCAGTGGAGTTAGGAGAAGCAAAGACACGCAGACATGCGCCCCTTCTGTGCTGGCAACTGATGTGACATAACCGCACAAGGCGCAAAAGGCAGGCTGCGTGTGCATCTGTGTGTGTGTGTGCATGTGTGTATGTGTGTGTGCTTGTGTGCCCAAGTTGCAGAGTGATTTCTAACTTGAAGTTGATGAGATGGGATATTATGTCTTTTTTAAAAAATGCAACTAACAACAAACTTTGCTTGGTGTAATTTTAGCTCGGGTGGGAGTTTGCCAAGGTGCAGTATGTTATTGTGGAGCTACTGTTTTGACAAAATAGTCTGTATGTGCGGTTGTATCTGTGAGTATGAACAAGGCAAGCAAAAAAAATGGTGATATATATATGTACACATATATATTTTAAGGAAATGAATGCAATAAACAAGGGACAATAAATTTAGATGAGAGAGAAGCTATTGAGGCTTGTTGTCATCACAGTTCACCATGGAAACTCTTTGTTTGTAAAGAGACAAGCACATTTCTAGTTAATTCTTAAAACATTTTTTTTTCTCAAATGGCTCTGGAGTCTGCTCTGTGCTGGGCATTGGGGTGCCAAGATGTACAGGACATGTCCTTGTGCTCTAGGACCCCCCCCCCCCCAGTCCGCTGGGGACAGCCACGCAGATCTACTGGGAAGGGCCATTCAATTTCGTGAGTAACCAGAGTGGCCGATATTGTTATTATGCTAATTCATGCAAAGCTCTTTGCACAGGGCCTGGCATGGAGCAGCATGCTCAGTAAATTAATAGGCACAGGGCAAGGTGTTCTGCACCGGCATTTCTCATTCTCATAACAACCTCAGATTAAATCATATTATCCAGGAGGCAAAGCTTGGTGAGCAGCTATATCGTAGAGCGATTAAAAGATCAAGGCTCACCTCAGCCACTTCCTTCCTTGGTCATTTTCCTTAATCTTATTGTTCTCCAGCGTGCTCGTCTATGATTTAGAGATTATAATCATGCTATTGTATTCGTTGATTTTGGTGCGTCACCAACCACCCCACAATTCAATAGTTAAATTGCAACCACTGATGGCTGCTTACGCACCTACGATCTGGCTGGGGTGCGGCTGATCCAGGCTGGGCTCACAGAATGGTTCCGATTTCAGCTGGAGCATCTCCGTGCCTCATTCTCACTGCAGGTCTTGGTTGGACCTGGTGGCTCTGCCCCGTGTGCCTATCATCTTCCTTGGGCAAGTGGTCTTGCTAAGGTCTGTTCTTCTTTGGGCCAAAACGGAGGTCCTAGGGAGCAAGCTTCATCCTGTAAGTGCTGTTGAAGCTTTGGCCACATCACCATGGTTGGGTGCATCGGTCACACTGAGTCACATGACCACGCAAAGTTGTTCAGTGGGGAAGGAGACTATGCCCTTGGCCGTGGATTTGGGGCCATGATACGCATGCCTGAGTAATAATCTAACCTACCAGGCTACTTTCTTCAGGGAGTTGCTTGGATAATTACAAGTATGTACAAAGCTATGTAACACGCTTAATAAAAAGTTGAGTGCACAGTGAAGGATCAATAAAAATAGGTAATTTGTTATTAATAATAATTGTCTTTATCTGATGGATGATCCAGTTGAGGCTCAGAGAGGTTAGGTAACTTGTCTGAGATCACATTGTGGTGAGCGCAGAATCAGAATTCAGACTCATGTTGTCCAAATTCTTTTCTTTTTACGAAAACCCATGGAGCTGCCTCACCTGGGGGCTAGATTTTACCAGGCAAGGTCCTGGTAAAGGCAACTTATGAATTCTAAATATTTGAGATCCCAGACCTTGAGAGTTCAGAAAGGAAACCCAGGTGAGCAGAAGCCAACTCCTGGGGAGAAGAAGCATGGCAGTAAGTCCCAACAACAACTGTCTGTCAGTGAGGCCTCTGTGTGCCAGGTCCAACGTTAGGGGATCACGAGCCTGGATCATCCTGGGGTATAGATCCTCCCTCTGCTCTGCCCTCTCTGAGGCTCAGCAGCCCAACCCTCTGGACAGGAGCTGGAAAACACTAGTACATGCTGGCTATTGGGGCTCTCTCTCCTCTATTCAATAGAGAGTAAAAGGGAGAAATTTCCTGTAGATCTCTTCATTTGCTAAGATTTAGTTTCCTCCTCTGATATTTCTTCTCACTCCCTGAGGATCTTAAATTTATAGGTACTGTTTTTTTTTTTTCCCGAAAGTATTACATTAAATGCAGAAAAGGGCGATGGATTTCCTAGGCACTTTGTACTACTTTCTATCAGGACCTTTATATATTGGTTTACAGGATTTGCTTATGTTTTGGAGTCTACCACTTGCCCTTCCTCACTCTGTGCCCTCAATCCCTAGATAGTGAACCCCTTGCAAAATGGGGACCAAGACCATGCCTTCACCAGGTAAGACACTGAGAAAATATTGGTTGAATGAGTGAGTGAATAATGGAAAACTAAAATTGTGATGGATGAATGAATCAATCAATTGTACGTCAATGAATAAATGGGGAATGAAGAAGTGAGCAGGTTGGGGAATACATGCTTGGTTGAGTGGTGAGGGGGTGCATGAAGAAATGAGTGACAGTGTGACATGAAATTTCTCATTCTCTCTAAAGCCACTCCTTAAAATTGGGCTTTGTCAACTACAGTATACATCTTGGTCAAGCAGATCTGGTATTACACTCATTCCAACAACTTCAGCTCCGTGGGAGGGAAAACTTAGCATTTTTTAACAGTATTGGTGCCGTAGTAGGACAGCTTTGAGGGAAATCATGACATTTGAGACAAAGGACTCCTGGTTCTTAACTAACTCTTCATTAATGTAGCAGTGCAGAGAATTTAAACATGATCTCTGACCTCATCCAGCTATGATCTCTTGTTTGCCTGTCAGGTAAGCAAATGGGACTTGTGCTCTGTGTATTTAGGGGCCTTCTGGAGGGAGATGCTATGGACTGGAACAGGATAAATTGCCATGAAATGTGAATGAGACCTTTTAGACTACTCTGTATCTTTGAGTCAGCAGCTGCCAAGCATATGGTATCGGAACGGAGGGACCACAGGAAGATATAACCCTAGATGAGCAGCCAACATGGATGGCCTTGCCAATTCTCAGAGATTGGCCAGCAATTAGATGGTCTTTGTCTCCCACAACTTCCAGTTGGACCCTTGCTTCTAGTCCTGTCTTGCTTGTTACAAGGGCTGCACTCAACTCTTATTGACCTTCGTAGAAGGCTACAGCCAACTGGAGCATTATCTCTGTTTTAACTAACCCTTAGCTGACCCAAAGCACCGCTTTTGCTGATTCTGAGGATAATAGTGATAGCCAGTCATTTCCCACCACACAGGGATGGTCCAGTACTCCAGGAGCACCTCCAGAAAAGTGGTGGGAGATCAGAGAAAGAAGACACCAGCTGAACAGTCTCTGGGGGGTGACCAGGAGACACATATTGGCAGTGGTGGCAACAGAAGTGAGCTGTGTGTGACAAGAAAGGAGCACTTCAGAAGGCAGAGTTTGAAGGAGATGGGAAGTGTTTCATAAGTGTAGCATGTAAACAAAAAAGACAAAGATGGTTTGAGGTATGAGATCCTGAGGCCAATGGGATGACAGTGTGTTTACTTTCTGGACATGAATGAGCCGTCTAGAGACCACTTAGGAAAGCATGAACTTGCACTTTGTTTCCACGTGGCCTCCTGGATGCCCAAGTGACTTGCCAGGTTTGGTGAACCCAGATAAGCTGCATCAAACAGTAAGGCCATGGGTTGCAGGCATCATGCACCCTGCGGTTAGAATCTCCTCCACAGACTTCTCTTGACCACTGGCAGCTCCTCACTCCACAGCTTCCCCTGCCATGTCCTTGTCCATAGGTGCTCCATTCTCTGGGAGGATAGCTGTATCCTGCTCTGGCTGCCAGGTCCAGCTGTCTAGATGCAAGAGGTCTTCTCTTCTTTGGAGATGAAAGGCTAGCTAACTGTGTGTATGTTCACTTTCTCTAGAGCTTTCAAATTATCCACTGGTGTAATTTACATTTTTCATGTCTTTGATTGCCATGATAAAAGCTAGCAACCTTAGCCATCAGAAATTCTGAGGACACACCAGCATCTGCATAAAGTTTGTCTAACATGCAGGGGTTAAAGACACACCCTTCCAGGTCCAAGCCCCCTATGTGTATATTGAGTATTGACATAGAGAAACTATAGGAAACCTGACTAGAATGGTAAGTCAGAAATAGATCGCTAATGACTGAATCACAAGATCTGGACCAGGTAAATTGTACAGAAAGTTGGAATATTGGAACATTTTCTTTAAATGATGAAGTCTAAGTCTAAAGTGTCCCAAAAACATATACACAGTTTGAATGGTTATAAATTCAGTGTTGATTAACATACAGTTTATTTGCAAAATGTGAAAAAATCTACAGAAATGAATACTCTTTTGGTCAATGCCTGTTTTCAAACTGATGTCCATTCTGATCTGGGTGCTGCTGATAACTCAAAGCAATGGAATCGCAAACATGAAGAATCATTTCATTCTCTATTTGTGCACCCTCAATGTGTCAATTGTTGTGGGTTTTGTACCGTCAACTTTATATTTTATGTTCTCCCTTAAAAAGGTCTAGTGGATACATTTTTTTGTTGTTGTTGTTTAAAGTTTAGTCTGGCTTCACTCATTATTTAAAATCAGTTAAATCTAAAAAGAGTGAAAATTAAGTGAGTTACAGCTGTTAAAGTGTGTATATATTACACAGACTTTGAATAATTATAAAGGCGGTGTTTATACTTCAACTGGGTCTTCAAACTTTCAGGAGCATTTTAGGATGAACTTGCTTTGTTCAAAGCTTAGTCTGGCTGAAAACACGGAAGCATCTATTGAGTTATTAACTGTTAAAGTGTGTATCCATGTTCTTGAGACACACTGTATTTTTACCTGGCTTCGTGGGAACACCGGACCCAGTCCTGACTTTGAATTCCATCTCTCATCTTTCTCTCTTATGTTATTCTCACTTGAACTACAGGAAGATGTCCATCATTCCTTGATTGTGTTGAGAATGTTCATGACTCTGAGCCTTTGGGACTTTCTTCCTGCTGCCTAGCTGATCCTCTTCTCCACCAGTTCCATCTGGAAAATCCATAGGCCAAGCTCCAAACAACCATCTTGATAAAATACTTCTTTACATTTCCTCTTCATACATTGTTCATGGCAGTGCTCTAGAGTACTTTATTTTGTGTGGCACATCATACCTTATCCACCAACTCAGGAACCACTAGAAGGCCAGAACCCACTGCCACATTTGCAGTGATTCCAGTCCTCAGTGAATGTTCAAAGGTGAAATGGATGGAGGAGTCAATGCATCAGTGAGCACCTAGGTGAAGCAGTCACATCATGAATGGAATGAGTTAGTGTAAATACATAGTGAACAAGTGGGCCAGGGAACTGGTGTTTTGTTTTGTTTTATTTTCTTCTTTTGATAGAGAGGAGGAACTGCTGAAGATGTCACCACGCTTAATGAATGCATCAGGCATACCAAGAAAGATTATGAATTGCTTCGTATCTGGGATTTTCCAGGTAGTCACCCTTAAGCTCACCTATCCACACACTCCATTTAAGATGACTCTCACAACAGGTTGGGAGGCAGGGCAATAGGTCAGAGAGAGGTCATACTGAAGGATGTGGTAGTGATCACAGCTGGCGATGATGAGGTTCGAGGTGAAAGTCATTGCAGGGATGCACTGGTACACATTGATGGAGGGTTGGGGTTAGGATCAGGGCTAAAATTGCAGAACACTAGGAGGAGTTATTTGTTAAGAACACAGAAAAACACCATAACTGGTTTGGCTCAGTGGACAGAGCGTCGGTCTGTGGACTTAAGGGTCCCCGCTTTGATTCCAGTTAAGGGCATGTATCTTGGTTGAGGGCACATCCCCAGTAGGAGGTATTCCATTATATATAAAGAGTCACAGACTATCTTTCCAACCTTGGGGTACATAATCAGTGGAGACATGCCCACAAGTAATGTCTTCCACTTGCTTTGATGGTTGCCACCTTAGTTAATGTAAACAAGTTTTGTGGATACTAGTAGTCATGACTTTAACTGCTCAATAATGTAATTACATTAGTGTGAATTTACTGGAAATCATAAGTGTTTGGGGATCTGAGAGAGTTGGCTTTCAGCTTTCTCTTGCCTCTGGTAAGAGGATGATGATAAGCCAACTACTGACACTCTCAGACCTTTACTTTCCTCATCTGTGAAATGGGATCATGAGAACAGCTGCCTCCTGGGCTGCTGTGCACATTGAATGAGGGAAAAGATATAAACTCTTAGTCCAGAGTCTGAGACATAGAGAGGAGCAGAACCAATGCTCAGTTGTCAAAATGTATTTTCTATGTGCAATATTATTGAAACAAAATTAAAACTGAAATGACAATAATTTTTGTGCATGTGAATTTGAGTTTCTTCCTTGCACAACCAGCCAACGGTTGAGAACCATGGCCTTAATATATCTTGCAAACATTAATTATAGGCTATCAATTAAAAACCATCAGGACGGTTCTAGCGACACTGTGACAATTATGTGTGTGTGAAGACCAGATTGCTGAACCATCGCTAAGTCAACCTTGCCTCTAATGTGAAACTCAATTTTTATTTGGATTTTAAAATGTCTCTAATTATCCAGCCAATATTACATGCATATTCAAAGACTGGATTTCATCTCACTGGAGGTACACTCTCCCGTCCCACTCTTTATTTATGTATTTGATGAATACAAATGAAATTGGCTCCATAAATTCCCTGTAGAAGAATGAAATAATACTTCTGTGTGTTTCTGTCACCCACACAGCTTGTTTGGTCTTCTGAGATAGACAGCCCAAGACTCGCCATTCTTCAGCATTTCCACCTTGAACTTTATCATAAGAACGGAGGCTTAATATAGAAATAGTCAAAACTTCCTACTCCTAAGTCAGCCTGGAGAAACTCAACTTAAAATGAGTATTTAATAACTCCTTTTGATGGGGAAAATCCAGCTGAAGGACTTGATGGTTAAGCCTGCAGTATTGGTTAACATTTACATTCTTAGATTGCATTGTACATTTTTTTTTGCCTAAGTCATGTGACTGTGAATGATCACCCTTAATCTTCCATGCTCATAGCTTTTCTCCTTCTCTGAAATAGCACTTCACAGGGATAAATGTGGCACCGCCTTGCCTCCCATTTGTTTTAAATTCTTTGTTAGCAGAAAAAGGAAATGGCTACCATGGAGCAAGTCTATGGCTAGGTGCTGTGCGAAGCAATTTGTACAAATCATGGTGATTAATTCTATAATCTGACAACATCCGTGAGACATACAGACTATTATTCCTTATTTGAGAGGAGGGAAGGAAACCCAGAAAACTGAAGAAATGTATACAGAGACACCCAGTGTAGGAGCAGAAGTATATTTCTTCATGGCCATATGGGAATAACTGGAGCCATTTACAATCCAGATAGAAACTGAGTTTTTGTATAGAGACAAGGTTGGCCAGTGGTCCAATTGCTATGGGTACAAACAAACTAATAATGACAGCACCTGGGCTTGGAAGACCAACAGTTTCATATATATTATCCTGTATGAAGGTATCCTATAAAATAAAGAGATAATATTCAAATTAACCCTCAGGCCCTCACAAGATCACTGCCTATGACCAGGCCAGCAGGGAGGTTAGTGAGGGATGACCAAACAACTAAACAAGCAGGTTGTGTGGGGTGACCAGGCCGGCAAGGGGTTTAATGAGGGACGAACAAATGACTGAACAAGCAGGCAACCAGGCCAGTGGAGGGGAGGGCAGTTAAGAGTGACCAAGCTAGTGGAGGAGTGCAGTTGGGGGTGACCAGGTCAGTTGGGGGGGGGACTTGGGGGAAACTAGGCTGGCAAATGAAGGCAGTTGGGAGTGACCAAGCAGGCAGGCAGGCAGGTGAGTGATTAGGAGCCACAAGTCCAGGATTGTGAAAGGGATGTCCAACTGCTGGTTTAGGCCTGGGAAATGGGCCTAAACTGGCAGTCAGACATCCCCCAAGGGGTCCCAGATTGGAGAGGGTGCAGGCTGGGCTGAAGGGACTTCCCCCCTACCCCTGTACATGAATTTCATGCACCGGGCCTCTAGTGTGTGTGTATATGTGTGTGTGTGTGTGTGTGTGTGTATGTGTGTGTATCTATCTCTATCTCTATCTCTATCTCTATCTCTATCTCTATCTCTATCTCTATCTCTATCTCTATCTAAAAGTATGAAAATAGGGGCATTCTTAGAAGGATCAGTGGTAACCACCTTCTGAGAGATCCCCCCACCCCCGCCACCTAGAGTATGGGTAAGACCTATGACAACTAAAACAACCAAAGTAATGGTTGCACATAAGACAAGAATATCTGTGTTGCTGAGAGACATTCTCCCTTGCTGGCTATGAAGAAGCAAGCTGCTATGCTGTGAACTGCCTTCCAGTGGGGACTCTGTGGACAAGGTAAAGAGGGCAGCCTTCAGAGGCACTCAGCAGGAAACTGAGGCCCCAGGCCAACAACCTGCAGGGGACTGAATGCTGCCAACAACCATGTGAACTTGGAGGTAGATGCTTCTTCAGTCAAGCCACTGTAAGACCATGGCCCTGATTGATCCCTTGACTGTGACCTTGTGAGACCCTTAGCAGCAGACCCACTTAAGCCATGCCCATATACTGACCCACAGAAATTGTGAGATAATAAATGTAGTGTTCAGGCAACTGCATTTGGGGATAATTTGTTATGCAGCAATGCAGGCAACTGCATTTGGGGGTTCTTTGTTAAGCAACAATATTACTAACATGAGATCTTTCAAAACCACATGATGTGGTTGGGAATCATTACGGTCTTATAGGAAGAGCAGTAGACTTGCAGGGAAAATGCTCTCATTGAAGTCATGTAAGCCCAGTGACAATTCTAGTGTCCAACTTAGAGGGCCTGGGGTGAGGGACATGTAATGCTATTGACCACTCTCTGTTGAAATAGTGTCTCTCTTTGCCTCTATGACAATCCTCACAAGATTACAGTCTATGTTTCTGCCTATTACTCACCAGCTGTGTTTGTCACGTGCTCCCTCTCCCAACCTCTCACATGTGGAGCATCTGATGACACACTGCTGTTTCTCTTCTCACATTATATGCTCACTTGAGGCCCGATGCACAAAGATTCATGCAAGAATGGGCCTTCCTTCTCCTAGTTCATAAGTCAGGAGACAGCTCTGGCCAGGAACTGCCTTTCTACCTTCCCATGCTGCCCAGAGGCCCAGAGCTGCTGGGGCAGAGTGGAATGCCTGCATCATTGCCATGGTGATGGCGCAAGGGTCGCGCCTTGCCCCCGGCCACTTGGTGCCTGCATATGCAAATTAACCCACCATCTTTATTGGGTTAATTTGCATACACACTCCTGATTGGCTGGTGGGTGTTGCGAAGGTACAGTCAATTCGCATCTTTCTCTTTTATTAGTGTAGATGTCAGGCGATGCCATGTGCATGTTAATTAGCCTCATAGCTATGCGCCTCCTGTCCTGAGCATCTCCTGAGCTCCTGACTCAGGGACCTGCTGGGTTTTTCATTTTGCCTGTTATGTACACACTTCAAACCCAACTGTACTCCGCAGTTCCTTATCTCAGAGGGTGAGGCCACTGCTTACTACCCATCCCACCAGCAACGCAAGCCAGAAGATGGTGGCTGCCATCAACTTTTCTGATACTTGAAACAGCCACTCACTGGATCCTATTAACTTTATCTCTGAAATAAATCTCAACCCATACTCCTCTCCCATTCTAGCTCATGACAACTACTTCTTTCTTGCTTCAGGTTTATATCAATTCAGAGTGACTACTGAAATATTTTTTCTAGGCAATCTCTCCTTCTTGTCCTCCTCAATCCACTCCATACACTGCTACCAATAACATGACAGAATAACAGAAGAACAGAGAAGAAATTCAGCAGGAAACATCATAAGATGCTACCTTTTCTCTATTTTGTCACAAAAAGACTGTGGACCATGAAGCTGAGGATGTGGAAGTTCACAGCCACTTACTTGCAGGGCTCCTTCCCAAATCCATTCTTTCTCATTTCAAATAAATGTTTATTTTTCTATTCAATTGTATATTCATAATTATGTGTCCTTAAAAGAAAGACCCCAGGAAATACTGCTTACGCCCTTCCTTTGGTTCTGGATCAACTCTGAAATAAAGGTCTCACTCCTTAATGTGACCTCCGTGATGTGGTCTAGTTCATGAGTGTCATCCAACATGCCTGTCCCACATTTTATCTTCAACAAACAGGACAGATCTCACGTTTACTGTATCATGCCACTTTATGCCTCTGTGCCTTTGCTTATGGTATTCCTTAAGCAACATCTTCCTATTCCTTATTGACTTCTGCCCATGTGTATCCAACCTCAACTTCCATTGAAAAATGCCTCTGCAATCTACAAAGCTCAGCTCATGTGCCAGCTGCCCAAGGAGCCTTTCTGGGCACCCTTCCCCAACCCCAGGGGACCACTGAGCTTCTACAATGCCAGGTCTTCCCTTTGTCACCACACTGATTAATCTTTCCTTCATCACTTGGGTGCCTGGCAGCAAGGTGCAGCAGAGGGCTGTTGAGTTGTCACTCTATTATCTTGTGTCACTGGGACAAGTTACTTGACCTTCTCACATCTCAGTTTCTGTCCTTATACAAGGGTTGTGCAACTACCTTATAGAGTGTGGCAAGATTTCAATTAGATTATGTAAAATAAAACTACTTGGTGAACGTCAAGTGTCATAGTTGACACAAATGGAGCTGCGTGGCATTAAACTATCTTTAGAATTGCGGAGCGACTGCCTTAAATGAGGTTGTACATTTGAATAAAAATCAGAGTCTAGGTGTCAGATCAGGAAATAAAGTGCAGCTCATAGGCTGGTGGAAAGCATGGGCCTTGGGACTCAGCTCAGCCTGGGCATGAGCCTTGGATCTGCCCATGACTAGATTTTATGACTTTGCTCAGATAACTATCCTCTCTGTGCTCCAGTTTCTCCACTTGAAAATGGAGACAATGACAGGGTAGTTGTAGTGATTAAATGTGTTAGCGCATTTTTTAAAAAGTATTTTTATTGATTTCAGAGAGGAAGGCAGAGGGAGAGAGAGATAGAAACATCAACAATGAGAGAGGCTCATCGATTGGCTGCCTCTTGTACACCCCCTACTGGGGACTGAGTCTACAACCGGACATGTGCTCTGACCAAACGGTGACCTCCTGGTTCGTAGGTTGGTGTGTTCAACCACTGAACCCCACTGGCCTAGCATGTGCGCCCATTTATAACTCAGCACTTGGGGAATTCTCAATAAATAGATTAGGGTTAATAAAATTTGAAAAATGACCTTTTGGGAGGTCCCAGTAAGACGAAGCCTGCCCAAAGGCTGGTTCAGCAGAGATATCCAAAGCTGCACCATCTCACTGCTAAGGGAGACAGGGGCCATGTTTGTGTTATGGGAGAATAATGATTGTGCATAGGCTCTGAGGCATCAGGTGGGGATGGCACCCAAGGAATAGAGGGGTTCTGCTCAAGGAAACACTCTGGTGTCCTTCTCTTTAAATGCTGCACACTTTCTGCATCTGGAAGCAAGGTCACATGAAGCCTTGGTGGAATTCTAGTGCGTGGACTAGGAAACAGAAGGCAAAGAGGAGGGATGCCAAAGCACATGCTTTTTAAACATCCGAGGAGTTAATCTCTCCCCACATCGAGCTCTGCTGGATTGCCCGATTTCAGAACATTCACTCCCAGAAAAGTCCTGCTGAGAGCAGAGGGAAGAAGCCATGGGTGGCAGGGTGGAGGCAGGCAGGTGAGAGAGAAGCACAGAGACGCCAAGGTCCCACCGAACTCCTGGCCTGGTTATTTGGGAACCGAACTGGTGAGAATATGGTTGGCTGTATCTCCGAGTGGATACATCCAATATGTACAGTTTATTGTCTATTGTTGAGAGCTCCATGATCTGTTAAAAATAAGTATTTTAATGTGTTGCAAAGTAAAAGAAGACATTAAGAATGTCAGGTAAGATCAGTAACGGGTAAAATTAAAGAAAAAGAACTATAGAAAATCAAGAAATAAAAAAATAATACTAGAGTAAAACAGCTCAACGGCTGTGTTTAATAGCAGACTAGACACAACTAATTAAAATATTAATGAACTGAAAAGTAGATCTGAAGAAACAATCCTGAATACACCTTAGAACAAACAGGATGAAGGAGTAGTTGAGAAATACAGAGGACAGAGTAAGAAGGTCTACGATATACGGGGTGTCCCTCCAAATGTACATACATGTTAATAGCGGAATAGCTCAATTTTGAAAATGAAATTTATTTTGGTAAGCACTGCCTTTATAATTACTCACGCCACACTGAGCAATAACTTGACGCGCACAAACAAGGAATACAACCGTCAGAAAAAGAGGGGACCCGAGACCGGTTTGGCTCAGTGGATAGAGTGTCGGCCTGTGGACTGAAAGGTCCCAGGTTTGATTCTGGTCAAGGGCCTGTACCTTGGTGGCAGGCACATCTCCACTGTGGGGTGTCTAGCAGGCGGCTGATCAATGTCTCTCTCTAATCGATGTTTCTGACTTTCTATCCCTCTCCCTTCCTCTCTGTAAAAAATCAATAAAATATATATTAAAAAAAAGAAAAGAAAAAGAGGGGAGTGTCCAATGGAAGAGCAGAGGTTGTTCCGCCGGTGAGGGCTGGTGCCAGGATGGGGTATGATTCGGGTCGGACACAGGGGTTGTGCTGCATTTTTATTTTTTTGTACCTTATAGGTTTGGGGGAAACATATATTCATGCAATAATTTCTAAACATAATCTCATAGGCATTTATGACGGAGTGAAAAGCAGACACACGCACCGCCGATAGCGGGAAGGACTCCAGGGTTGATGTGTCTGCTGCAGACGTACACGGTGGAACCACAGGACCTCGGGGTTCTGGAAGGCCACAGGGGAGTGTTAAGCAGAAGGAAAGCGCACCTGCAGGGTGGGGTGGGGGTGGGGGTGGGGGTATGGAGGGTCCCGTGGCCTTTTTATTGTGAGAAAGATCCCATGAGCTGCCCGCTGTGCAGGGGCGGCTGGATGGGGCGGGCATGGGGACACAATGGCACGGGCATCTGGAGGCTGTCCTGGAAGGCTTCCTGGAGGAAGGGGGTTAGCAGCATGCAAAGCTTTGCTGCGTCCATGGTGCAGAAGAGCTTCCCAGCTGATGCCAAAAGCGGGGAGAGGGCGCACTGTATGTGGGGACAGGTTGATCTGTACTTGGCAGGAGGTGTGTCAGAGTGGGGGAAATGGACGCGAACTGGAGAACAGTTAAGCACTAGGTGGGTCACGGGGTCAGGCACCTGGCCTGGCCATGCAGTGGTTGACAATGGCCTTGCGTCTGCTTCTTCCGTCTGCCAGCTTCCTCGCTGTGAGATGGGAGGCGGGTGTTTATCACCCCGAGGCTCAGGGGGCTCCCCCAGGTAGGGTTAAGACACGTGGATCGGCTGCCTCATCACAGTGGGCTAGTTTGGAGGGTTAAATCCAGGAATGCTAGCGCGTGTCTGGAATGTTCCAGGGACCGGAATCTAGTCCATAGCGAGTGTGGACCGCTCTTTTATGGCTGTGGTTGTGGCTGCTGCCGGTGTGGATGGATGTAAAGGATGACAAACGCAGGCATCCGGGCAGGAGGGTGCATTCAGGTGGGGTGAGGGGAGCTCAGAGCTCAGAGCCTGGGGGCTGGGAGGGGGCAGCAGCTGGCCCCCCACATCCTGAAAGGCTACGCCCCCCGCTGAGAAGTTCCAAAGGGAATGGATGACAAGGAGCCACAGAGGGATGTTCGAAGGAGGGGAGCGTGGCTGCAGAAGGGAGGAGGGGCGGGGCCAGTGGCCTTTTCATGGTGAGAAAGATCCCACGAGCGGCCCGCTGTGCAGGGTGGCGGGGCAGGGCCAGTGCGGGCATCTGTGAGGCTGCCCTGGCCAGGCCAGCACAGCTGAGGACCAGTCCCTAAATCCGGGGGTTGGGAGGGGAGTGACACAGGAGGGGCCTGAGAGGAGCCACAGGAAAGAGTGTCTTTGACAGGCCCTCCCAGGGGCCGGGTCTCAGAGCTCCTTCTCAATGCCCAACAGGGAAATGGGGAGCATGGTGGTGGTGGTGGTGGGGGGTGAGCAGGGAGCAGGCAGGGCTCGGATCTTATCTGGACTCTGGCTGCCACCCATCCCAGAGGTGAGCGCAGGAGGGGCAGAGCCGGGCGTCCTCCGAGTTCTCTGCGCCAGGCACACACAGGGTGCCATGCGTCCTTCAGGGATGGCTCTGCCCTGCGCAGCTTATGTGGGTCACTGCTGCCCCTCAGCCCCTGTGTGAGGATGACAGACAAACAGGATGGAAGCCTTCGCAGTGGCCTCGCTGCCGCGGGATCCGCAGTCACAACAGGAAACGGCAACCTTGCATCGGGAAGGTTCGGAGCCAGCCAGCCTGCACTGCTGACCTAGATTCCAGGCCCGGCCCGGCCGCCCTCCTCCAGCCCAGAAGTGCTGACGCCAGGCGGGCGCGGAGCCTCGCTAACGGTGCCGCTCTCCGTTCCACGAGCGCTCAGTGACACGAATATCTGGTGACCCCGAAACCTACTTCTCGCTCTGCAGCCCGCTTCCCCAAGGAGGCGGCCCTGCAGGCCCAGGTCCCGCGAGGGCTGTGCAGGGAGGGAGCAGGAGAGGCTGGCTGCTGTCATCACGTGACCCAGGGAGACGGTGGGGGGTGGTGGGCCCCCCTCTGCCCTGGAGCAGTGGTTCTCAACCTTCCTAAGGCCTCAATCCTTGCATACAGTTCCTCATGTGGAGGTGACCCCCAACCATGAAATGTTGCTACTGTTATGCATCGTGATGTAAATAGCTGCATTTTCCCATGGTCTTAGGCATTTCCTGTGAAAGGGTCATTTGATCCCCAAAGGGTTCTCAACCCACAGGTTGAGAACTACCGCCCTGGAGGGCCCTGTCTCTCTGCAGGGCCCAGGGGCAGGGTGGTCAGCCCGCACCTTTCTGATCGGGCCGTGTACCCGTGCTGGCTGACTCCGTGACGAGCACATCTGTCCTATGAGTGGCTGCTTTTTACTTTTTGGCAGTTACGCCATCTTGCCAGCGTTCTCAGCCCCGGGCGGTGGCCAGTGGCTCTTAAGGGCCTTGGGGACGTCCCCTCGGTCCGTGTCATTTCCACAGATGAGCTCTGCTGGACACAGTGGCCAGAGGGCGTGGAGCGTAGCTGATGGATGCAGAGTCCGCTCAGCTGGCCTGGTCCTTCCCACCCCGATAGCGCGCCCCTCTAAGCCCTGTTCACGCATGGTTCACGCCGTCAGCAGTCCCTAGGAGAGAGTTTCGGCCTGGCTACAATTACGTAATTTCTGATGTTTTTTTTTCACAATTGGAATTCCACTATGCATCTTGTCCCATAGCTGAGCGTCACCAATGGAGTCTGGATGTAGCCTTCTGTCTGCTATTCCACATCTTGTGTACACAGTCACTGATCCCATCAGGTCCATGCAGCTTGCTGGCGGTTTTTAACTACCATCCTTGCCCACACAAAGTGGCAGCAAGCAGCTTCGTGTCAGCCTTGCGTACGTAGTATATAATACACAGGATAGGTTCTTCTTCTTTTTTTTAAAGTATATATTTTATTGATTTTTTACAGAGAGGAAGGGAAAGGGATAGAGAGTTCGAAATATCGATGAGAGAGAGACATCAATCAGCTGCCTCCTGTCACAGCCCCCTACTGAGGATGTGCCCACAACCAAGGTACGTGCCCTTGACTGGAATCGAATCTGGGACCCTTCAGTCCGCAGGCTGATGCTCTGTCCACTGATCCAAACCAGTTTCGGCCACAGGATAGGTTCTCAAAGGTGAAGTTCTCAGGGGCTTGCTCTGCTGGTGAAATTCTCAGCTTTATTTACTTTGCCACACACCCATAGGAGTAGTTTGATACTGTTATTTGGGTTTACTTGTCACGAGAGCCTGTGGCCTGCAGTTCCTGAGCAGTGCTGTGAGAGCCCTGGCCTGAGCCCTCCTGGGGAAGAGGGGGTTCAGGTTGATCTGGAAAGTTCCCACCTGCACATCTAAGTGAGTCACGGACCTTGTAGCATTCTGGCTAACCCTGCTGGCTGTGTGCATCCTCCCCCCAGAGCCGGCAGAATCACTAATGACCATTTCTCTGTTTTTTTTGTGTGTTAAATGGTAGAAATAGGAATTCTAGTTCATGCAGGGGCACTTTCTTCTTGGGAAAGTACTAGAGGCCCCATGCACAAATTCGTGTACCAGTGGGGAGGGACCATGGAGGGCTCCAGGGCATGTCCATCCTGTCTTTGCTCAGTCCCCATTGGTTGGAACCCAGCAGCAAGCTATCCTACCGGTTGGAGCATCTGCCCCCTGGTGGTCAGTGCACGTCATAGTGAGCGGTTTAGTGGCCTTAACCTATCATTAGCACATTACACTTTGATTGGTTGACCGGACAACCAGATGACCAGACACATAGCATGTTAGGTTTTTTATTATATAAGATTGTAAAGGTGGAGAGAAATCAATATTTTTGCTGCTTCTCCATATAGATAAATGACATCTCTACTATGTTGTGTCTCCCCATCCATAAACATGGTATGTCTCTTCATTTATTTTTGATATTGTATGGTTTTTAGCATACACCCCGCTCACCTGCTCTACCATCTCACTGTGGCCGACCTCCACCATGTTACACATGTGCCCCCTGGTGGTCAGAGCACAACATAGCAACTGGTTGTTTTGTTGTTCAGTTGTTCGTCAGTTCAGTCTATTTGCATATCAGCTTTTTATTATATAGGATCTACATATATAGTCATATTTCTTTCTATACTCAGCCATCAATGAACATTTTAGGGTGCTTCCATCTCTTGGCTATTGTAAACGATGCTGCTGTGAACATGGGGTGCAGGCATGTCTTTGAGAGAGAGCAATCTGATTTACTTTGGAAGTATCTGTAGAGTAGGAATGCTGGATCACTTGGTAGCTCTATTTTTTTTAATATATTTTATTGATTTTTTACAGAGAGGAAGGGAGAGGGATAGAGAGTTTGAAATATCGATGAGAGAGAGACATCGATCAGCTGCCTCCTGTCACAGCCCCTACTGGGGATGTGCCTGCAACCAAAGTATGTGCCCTTGACTGGAACTGAACCTGGGACCTTTAAGTCCGCAGGTCGACACTCTATCCACTGAGCCAAACAGTTTTTTGGCTGGTAGCTCTATTTTTAATTTTTGGAGGAATACCTGTTCTATTATCCATTGTGGCTTCACCATTATACCCCCCAACAGTGGCAAGGGCCCCCTTTTCTGCGTCCTCGCTGACACGTGCTACCTCCTGTCTTCTTGAGGTAGCCATCCTGACAGCTCTGAGGCCGTGTCTCGCGTGGCTTTGCCTTGCATTGCCATGATTTGTTAGCTGATTCCTCTTTCGTGTTGGCCGTTTGTATGTCTTCTCCGAAGAAACATCTATTCCATCCTCCATCCATTTTTAAATTGGGTTATTTGTGGGTTTTGGCTATTGAGTTGTAGGATTTCCTTTTGTGTTTTGAATGTTAACTCTTATCAGATAGGTGGTTTGCAAACATTTCTCTCCGTTCGTCGGTCAGAGCACAGATGAGAAAGTGGAAAAGGTCAAACACCTGCTCCTGCTTCATCCTCACCTGCTTCCTGCTTCATCCTCACCCGCCTCAGAGGCTGCGCGTGGCCACGGCACTCGGCTGCCCTGATGGCTGCACCTGAGGCTCCCGGATGCTCACCTGAGGCTCAGAGGTGGTCTGAGAGGTGGTTTCCACCAATCCGCAGCAAAGCCATAAACCTGAGAGAGGCCGCATCCTTTGCCTGTGTGTCTCTGCCTGTCAGGTGATGTATGTCCGACAACATACATCAACGCCGCCCTCATTACGTTTACAGCTGTTGTTCTTCTAATTGCTCTAACGGGTGAAACAACAAATACACAAAATTTGAAAAAATTGCAAATGTATTCTGACTCTTTTATCCACCCTCGTCCCCTCCCCCCCACCCCACCCCTAATGCTCAGATCTGATGCTCTTGGTTGCTATGGCACCTCATCCCAGGTGCGTTTGGAAATGGAGTCTTCTTTCAAATGACCTTGAGGCAGGTGACCTGACTTCCATTTGACCGAACCATTTAAAGATTTGGGGGAAGTATTTGGGCTGTGAGTTTTTCACTTCTTCTTATTCAACTCCAAGTTCAATCCCTTTTCCAAGCGCTCTTACCCGCTCTCTCTGCGTTCCCCAAGTCATGTTTGAGCCGGGTTTCTCTATGAACGGATGCTCTCCAAATCTTGGGGTCGGGGGCCCCAGAAAGGTGCATCCAGCTCAGAAACAGTAACGGGCTTTCTTTCGGGAGGGGGAAGTTGGCAGCTCCCTGCGTTTCAGACCCTGTCAATATGCCCTCTCAAATTATATGCTTCTTCCGAGGTCTCTTTAATAAAAACCGATCCGACGTGACATGTTATTCTTTATAATTGGACCAAAGATCACAAAGAGCATTCACTTACAAGATAATCTGAAAATGAACGAACAAAGGAGGTGGTAATCACCGGACCCTTATTACTGCGAGGCTCTCCGCGCCGGGAGGCCCGCTCTGCCTCCCTGGCCACGCCTGACCCCTATTAATTTTAATAGGAGTTAAGTAGTCACATCAAGGGAAGTATCAGCGAGTGTTCACAGCAAACCCAGCCGGAGAGGAAGACCTCCCCTCCCGGCTTTCTGCTGAAGATGTGACACCTCGCGGATGCTTATCTGCTCTTAATTGTGTGTGTGTGTGTGTGTGTGTGTTTCTGTGTCTTTTTGCGGATGAGGCAATTGCAAATCTTTGCGATCTGCCTCCAGACAAGGAAGAGATAAAGGAACTGTGAGGCGGTGGCATTTGGCCCGTTGGATCTCCTCTGCTGATCAATGGACGGGCACCTTCACCACTGATACCCGATCTTTTCTGATCCACTCCATCGCACCGACGCCGGAGGACGTCTGACTGTCGTGAAAAATGACTGTTTTGATGCCCCCAGCCTGCCCTCCCCCGCTTTTCATGGCTATCGGCCGAAATATGCACAGAACCAACCTACCCGCGGTTCTGAGGGGCAGCGATAGGATGACTCTCGGTTTGTTAAGCTGCACCTTCAAAGGTGCAGCAGGGACAGACGGGCTTCTGTGAGTGGCATTTGCCTGCGTTTAACTGCGACTCCGTGAGGCTGTGCTCGCCATCAGAATGCAAAGAGGCCCCGCTGTTAGAACCCGAAACCAAAGAGAAATGGAGCCTTCTTTAGTTCGGCTCTTGAAACAGGAAGTCGCGGGAAAGCCAGAATCAGAGGAATCAAATTAGTTTCAAAGTTCCCGGGAGCTCTCGGAATGCGAGATTAGGACGCACGTTTGGTCTGAACAACCAGGCCAGACAGAGCCGCCGCCCTTTAACGAGGTCTGTGATGGGTAAGTGGGGCCGCATTTGCGCAGGACTCGGAGACTTAAGAAGTGTTTAGTGACCCAGCTCCCCACACGGCCCGCTTCAGGGGGAGTGAGGGGGAGCTGGGATTTCTGAAGTCCATCTTGCAGATCAGGATATCTGCTCAGAGACCGGCCATGGCATCTCAAGGTAGGTTTGGGGTCAAAATAAAAAAAACTTCAGGGCCGACCACCTCCCCCCAACATTTTGTGATGATGTATAAGGTGATCAGTACATCTAGGGGTACAAACAAAAGAGATAAAGCCCATGTCACCCCATTGGTGAGTCATTCCCAGGGTCCTCCCGTCTTCCCTGTCCCCCAATCCAGCAGGATTCCTGGCTCTGGGAAGGCCACGCTCCCACTCTGCACCCACCATTTCTTCCCCCACGTCTGCACCCAGCAGGCCTCGCTGTCACCCACAGAGCAGGAGCTCCCTGCCCATTGGAGCACCCAGAGCAGAAATCCTCAGGGCTGGGGGTGGCATCGTTTGGAGTGTCCTTGGCATCTGGGCAAGGTGCTAAGATGTCTTGGCTTTTGCAAGGCCTGGGAGCTTCTGGGGGAGCCATAGAGAGACTCAGCAAGACAGGTGGCTAGAAACCCCAAGCTGCTCTTCCTAGCCATAAATACTTAGTTTTAAGTACAGTAATACCTTAATATACGAGTGCCCTAACATACGAGATTTTTGAGATAGGAGCCGTCGAGCGAGCGATCTTTGCTTTGAAATCCGAGCAACATTTGATATAGGAGTCATCGCGCGGATTGGCCGGTTGCACATGACCCCACGACCCACCAGTTTACCATGACTTGAGTGTCTCATAGTTTCCCACGCCTCAAGATTACGGAACGAATTAAACTCGTATCTCGAGGTACCACTGTATTTGCTTTGCAGAGATGTTATAGAGCCCAGCTAACTGAGGCTTCGTATTGATAAGTACTTTTCTTGAGTTGAATAAGCTCATGCAGTTTCACACCATGAAACTATCTCTCCAACCACCGAAGCATGCAGCCCTCCTTGGTCCAATGCCTATCACATGTATGTGATGGCTCGGCCTGCTGTGGGCTGACTAGTGGACGGTGGCGAGCAGTGAGGGACGCCGTTAAAGTGGGTGTGGAGCCTCTCTGTGGGGACAGGCCCAGCCAGTTAAGGGGGGCACACGAGGGGAGGAGCGACTTTGGGAAAGAGCACCAGTGAATTGTCTCTGAGGAGGGGAAGGTAAAGCAGCAATTGGACCAAAACGGTGGACTATGGAAAGGAGCAGGGAGAGGACGTTGGAGGAGGAGGATGAGAGTAAGCGCAGTTGGGGCACACACACGGTCCAGTTCAAATAGAGCAAACAACCAAGAGCATCTTCTGCGACTCCAAGCCTGAGGAGATGCAGGCATGACTGTCCAGCTCTAGCAGCCTCCACAGCCTCATGATTCAGGAAACATTAGACCTCCCTCAAATGGCCCCCTGGTTTTGAAGATAAAGGAATAAACTAAAAAACATAAAAATGCCAGGGCTGGTTTGGCTCAGTGGATAGAGCATTGGCTTGCGGACTGAAGGGTCCCAGGTTCAATTCCAGTCAAGGGAATGTACCTTGGTTGTGGGCACATCCCCGGTGGGGGGCATGTAGGAGGCAGCTGATCCATGTCTTTCTCTCATTGATGTTTCTTACTCTCTATCCCTCTCCCTTTCTCTCTATAAAAAAATCAATAAAATAAAATTAAAACAAACAAACAAAAAAACCCATAAAAATGAAAAACAAAACGATTTGGGGTCACTTTGACTAAAAATCCTGATGTCATGTGAGATTTGCCCCCAAAACTCTAGAATCATTTTTCTTTTTTTATTTCCCCAATCCTATTTTCCATTCAGGCTAGAAAGGCAGGTGAGTCTCCTTTGGACTAAATCATGGGCCCCCATCGAACTTGCAGAGGACCCTACTGTAGCGGGTGATGCGAAGTGCCCTGAGTTTCTCATGAAGCTGCCTTGGCCCTGGCACAAAGTCGTTCTTACAAAAAGGCAAGTGGAAGGTGGTGCTAAAAGCCCTCGTTTTGGAGAAAGAGCACAGTGGGCAGGGAGCATGGCAGACTCTTCATGGGGGAAGGCTAGAAGTGAATCTGAGAAGACTGTCCGTGGTGAGATAGCTCTGCTGCCGACTTCATGTCCTTGTCCAGTGGAGATACCATCGTGGCTGGAAGATCGCTATTAACTCCTCTAGCCAGAACGTCTAGGAGAAACCCCTGTGCTTTGCCCCATAAATATATGGAAAAAGTGGGTATTGATATCAGGAATTCAAGAACTGTTCCAGAAAAGATGGGTTTTCACCTTTTCCCTTAAAAAGAAAAACAAAATTATTCAGGAGTATAATATTATAGCTGTTACATCTGTTAAATAAAATATTGCTTTTATTTTTGTTCAGTGTTTAGGGGCTTTGTCCTAAACCTGTTAATTGCAAGGATGCTTAAAGTTTGGTACATTTAGTAATAGCTGAGGGCGTGGTGATAAAAGCGCTTTTTAGGGTTAGAAGACTTGAAGTTCAGGTCATAGCTCTTCATTTACTAGCTGTGTGCTCTTAGGCAAGTTACTAGACTTATCTGAACTTCAATGTACTAGACTATACATTAGAGCATCATACTTGCCCAGTTTACCTCATAGTATGAGAAATAAATTAAAAAAAATGAGTAAGACGACTCTAAGTATCCAAACATTGGCATATGTGAGGAAGATGAAGTAAGGGAAGAAAAAGAAGAACAATGTAGAAGAGAAGGGAATGAGGGTTAGAAAAAAACTCTCTCTCATTTCAATCCTCGTTAGAGGCGGGTTCTGGATAGAGGTTTCACAGCACAGTGGATAGCATCCTGGACCAATGTTCTCTCTTCAGCATGTCCAACACCATTTCAAACTGTCCATGTCCCTTGAGTTTACTTATTGCTCATTATATCTCCACTGTAAAGGGTAAATGATCCTCTGAGGTAGCACATTATATGGATATTAGTCCTCATTCAAACTTTAGAGACTTCCCAGTACCTATGGAGAAAAGGCTAGATTTTTCTAGAATTTAAGGGCTCCCATGGTTTGCCAGTAGTCCATCTACTAATATGATTTTGCTTTTTCTAATCCTTCTGAAAGACTTGGGATTCTCTCCCATTCAGCTAACTGTAAAGAGATGGCTAGTGGAGATAGGGAAGAGACTCTGCAATCGCCTACCGCCAGGGAGAAGGGGGTTGACCCAGAGCTGCTTTACCTGGGACACACGTGGGCAGTGGACTCTGGAAGACAGAGTGAAGGTGCCCAGGACTGCAGCTGTGTAATGAAAGCTTGTCCCCGAGGTCCTCCCAGCCACCGGCTGGATGGGCATTGGCTTTTCTAGTTGGTGACTTAACAACTGAGGTTTAGAGTCTGGTGTGGCTTTAGGAAGCTCGCAGGTGGTAGACGGGGACCTAGAATCTAGACTTCAGACCTTGACCACTGCTCTTTGTTGGCTGCGGGTCTCCAGTGGTCAAACATTGCAGCCTTCAAACCCAGACTCAGGAGGACGGAGGTGCCCCTGCAGCATCCAGAGTGCAGGGTCGAGTTCTGTGTGCGAAGTGCTTTGATGAATGTGGGGACTTGCTTCTGTGGCAATAAACTGTTCCTGGAAGATCAGGCTGGAGGTAGCCAGGAGATGATTGACAATGGCAGCAGTGGGGATGTGGCACATCACAAAAGAGGTGGATGTGCCCTAGCCGGTTTGGTTTAGTGGATAGAGCGTGGTCCTGCAGACTGAAAAGTCCTAGGTTCAATTCCAGGCAAGGACGCATGCTCAGATGTGGGCTCCATCCCCACTAGGGTGCGTACAGGAGGCAGCCAATCAATGATTCCCTCTCATCGTTGATGTTTGTATCTCTCTCCCTCTCCCTTCCTCCCTGAAATCAATAAAAATGTATTTTTTTTTAAAGAGGCAGATGGGGCCCTGGTCAGGTAGCTAGTTCAATTGGTTAGAGCTTCATCCCGCTGTAGTACCACGGCTGTGGGTTTGATCCAGGTCAGGGATGTACAAGAAGCAACCAGTGAATGGATAGAGAAATGAAACTACAGGTCGATGTTTCTCTTTCTCTCCCTCTCTCTTTCTATAAAAAAAAAATAAACAAATTTAAAAAAATATATTTTAAAAGCGGGAGATGCAAGAAATATTTGAAGGAGAAAACTGGCAGTGAAATAGCCAGAGGAGGAAGCAAGGTCCGGAGATGTGAGTGACCTGGAAACTCCATGCGCACACCAAGAATGGAGAACCAGACCCCAGGATGGAGGAAAGGACAGCCACAGCTGCCAGGATGCATGCCTCGGGCTGTGGGTGCTCCGTGAGCTCTGAGTTGCACAGGAATTGGGTTTCTTCTGGAGGTCGAGAGCGTTCCCCGGCCAGAATTTGCCTCCGAAAATGAAAATCATCACCTCTGCCCACCATGGGTGGGTGGCCACCCGTGGACACAAACCCAGCAAACCACACATGTGCACATGGAGACTTCCGTGCCTCTCACACTCAAATGGAATGATCTGCAATGATGTCCCAAAGTTAGGGTGGGGAGGCGGGTGTCCTTCAGGAATTGGGTGCCCAGGGGCTTTTATCGTTGATCAGGAGGGAGACCTTTGTGATTAGCTGACAGGTGAGTAGCCGGCAGCACAGAACCAGGAAGTCCAGCCCACTAGACCTGGCCGTTCCCACAACAACTGTCCCAGCCAAAGCAGACCTTGGCCCAGAGTTCTTCCTGGTGGTGGTGCAGGGGGGAGGCCACCCCAGTCTGACCTGAGGACCATCCATTCCCTGTCGGGGCCCCAAGGGCCAGAGTAACTCAGCACCCTTTGCTACTTTATGGGTACGCCTGTCTCTGGAGACTGACTGTTTTGGGCAACATGAGGATTTTGTTACCAGAAGGTCCATCTCTCACTGAAACTAAGACAAGGGGTATCTTGGTAGCCATACCTCTGGTTCTCTGAGCTGGGTCAGTAGAAATGAGGGATGGCTCCCGAATGGGCAGGCCAAGGTGACCCACAGTTGCTGGTCTTGGACCGTGCTGCATTCAGGGGTAGCTGCTTCCAAAAACCTTCCTGTACCCTCATGCTTCTCTCTCTGCCAGGCCTGGTTCCCCTCTGTGTCAGTTTCTTATGACCAGATCTAGATCATGCATATATATATTTTTAAATATATTTTGTTGATTTTTTTACAGAGAGGAAGAGAAAGGGATAGAGAGTTAGAAACATCGATGAGAGAGAAACAATGATCAGCTGCCTCCTACATACCTCCTACTGGGGATGTGCCCGCAATCAAGGTACATGCCCTTGACTGGAATCGAACCTGGGGAACCTTTCAGTCGATAGGCTGACACTCTATCCACTGCATCAAACCGGTTAGGGCAGTGGTTCTCAACCTTTCTAATGCCACACCCCTTTAATACAGTTCCTCATGTGGTGGTGACCCCCAACCATAAAATTATTTTCGTTGCTACTTCATAACTGTAATTTTGCTACTGTTATGAATCATAATGCAAATATTGTATTTTCCAATGGTCTTAGGTGACCCTGCTAGCGATTGTGACCCACAGGTTGAGAACCACTGGGTTAGGGCACAGGTCATGCATGTTTAAGCTGTGCCTTTCACAGGGAAGGAGTCAGCAAAGTAAGAATGAATGAATGAGTAAATGAATGAATCAAAGTTTGCTCACTTCCGTTTATCAAGCTCCTAGTTTTCATGTCCTATTTTTTGGGGTCCTATTTTTATTGGGGGGGTGGAGGGAGTGAGGAGGTGTGAAATATTTTTTTATAGCTCCCCTCCCACCACAATAAGCTGGTGCAAGCCGGCGTTGTTAAAAACGTTCGGCTGTGCTGGGGCCACACGGCTCTCTATTAATGACGCTTTCCAGCTCTGTCACTGTGCTCAAACTGGCAAAGGGGAGGGGGGGTACTGTGCTTGCAGAATGTAATTCAAGAACCCGTAAAAGTTGATTGCATGCATCTGATGCATCTGAAACGTATGGACTGGTGGGCTCGGGGGCTCGGAGGCCTGGATAGATTACAAAGCGGGAGTCAGATTTCATCTGCGCGGCGTTTATGGGAGGCCTGCACGCAGCCACAAGCATCTCCGTCGCCCCTTTCCCCGAGCATCGTGTAAACAGAACCATGTTCTCCTTCAAAACTCCATCTGCGAGGGGACAGTTCTGAGGGAGGTCTCAGCTTTATGTCGACTTGCCTTTAGTTGGAGACAGTTACGGGAGACTCGGTAATTAATGAGGGGGTGTAATAGGTGATCTTTTTTTTATTGATTTTTTACAGAGAGGAAGGGAGAGAGATAGAAAGTCAGAAACATCAATGAGAGAGAGACATCGATCAGCCGCCTCCTGCACGCCCCACAGTGGAGATGTGCCCGCAAGCAAGGTGCATGCCCCCGACCGGAATCGAACCTGGGACCTTTCAGTCCACTGAGCCAAACCGGTCTCAGCAATAGGTGATCTTTAGCTACAAAGAATGAAACTTAGAGGACACTGTGAATTCCCCGATGGGGGAGGAGGAGGCCGCGGGAGAGGCAGGATGTGATGTGACGATGGGCTCTCGTTCCTTTAAAGCACACCAGAAACAAAGCCACACTTCCCTCCTCTCTCTCCTCCAAAGCAAGGCGGTGACTGATCAACATGATGGAGAAGGCTTTAAAGAAAAAAATGGCAAGGCAACATGCCTCGATAGGCCACTCGCTTGCTTGGGAGCCTCGGCCCCGGGAATAGCTAAGCCTTGTTCTGAGCTGTGCTGAGAGCTCAGCCACCTCTGGGCACCACCGCGGCAGCTGGTAGCCCGCCCCACGCGGCACAGCTGGCTGCGAACGGGAAATGAGGGAGCCCTTCTCCAGGGAGAACTCGGGGGAGGCTTTGGTGAGCAGAATGCAATTACCCCGGCTGGCGAGGTGCCAGGGTAGGATGGCACATGCCTGGCTGTTGCTAAGGCATCGTGGGGCTCCCTCCCTCCAACACGGGGTTTTAGACAGAAGACGGGCTGCGGATCTCATTATGATCATCTTAATCACCGCCGGCAATGGCGGCGAGGTTAATAACGATGGCATTTCCCAATAAGGATTCTTCAACGCTCCAAGGTGGACTCGCCGGTGGACAGACCAAGGCTGTCTCTGTGGCGTGGCGGCCGCTGAGACCTGCCTCCTCGGTGCCTCCGGGCAGCGGGCTGGTGGCCGCCGTCCTGGGCACCACGAGAAAGCCCATCTAAGCCGTGGCCTTCTGAGTTCTCTCTGGAGCCTCCTTTCACTGTGGAGAGTTTCCCAGATCCTTTCTCCAGCCGTTTCTCTCGTGGCCACCTCTCAGTGTGAAGCTAGGGATGCCGTTATTACGCCTGCTTTCCGGATGAGAAAACCGAGGGTTAAACAGCCCACTTGTTTACAGTCAGACAAGTGTAGGTGTCAGAGCAATTACCCCACCTGAGTCCCCGCCCCTCAGCACTCTTCCAGTGAGAACCGGAATAATACCTCCTCCTTCCCCTCTAAAAAAATGCTAATTTATGGGTCTCGACATATTTTTAGTGCCGGGTTTAAAATTATGTTCGATTTTAGTTTTGAAGTTGGAGCCATCAAAAAGTTCAATCACGACTAGTTGACTAGGAAATATACTTGATAATAAAAATTCAGTTCCAAAAAAAAAAAAAAAAGGGATTACATAATCCCTTTCTGCTAAACATAGCCGGCGGGCGTCTAATGAGAGTCAACTCTGCGATCAATCACTCACGACGCTGAAGCGCTTGAGTTCTGGAGCAGAAGGTTCCCGATAAAGGACGTTCGCTGATGGGGCGGCGGGCTAAGTGCGGTGAGCTCATGCCGGATCCTCCGGAATGTGATTTGAAAAAGAACATTTCCTTTTCCTATTGATAGGCGGTCACCAAGGATGGCACGCGCAGATGCACCCCTCAGCTCTGCCTCGAAGAGAATGACCTTGGATGTGGGCCTTCGTGCGGGGAGGGGCGGGGCTGGCCTGGGATGATGACTGCGTGATGTACGTGGCAACGCGCAGGGTGACATCGGCCCCAGTGTGGGCTCTGGAGCCTAAATAACTCTTTCCAGTGGCTGTCCATGGTGACCTGCCTTTCATCAAAAGAAAATACCAACATCGTTCTCAGGACGCACTTCCCAATACATATATTCATTTTCAATAAATATATTAATTCTCAATCGTCCCTGGAAATTTAATTTGGAGTTTTAAGTGGAAAGGCTCTGTGAACGAAGCCATGCTTGGGAGTTGAAGATTAAAAAATAACATCAGAAGCAGGAACACAGCAGAGGATGGTTTCAAATGATCAGAGGCCCAAAGCTCTTGATTTTTATTTTAAAAAAAAATAGTCCCCTTTTGTCTGATTTGTTAAATGCCCACTCTATGCCAGGCAACGTGCCAGGCGAGGAGAATGTAAAAATTGTACAGAGAAATCAAGTGTGTACTCTCTGATCTCACAAGACTTGTGGAACAATGGCTAAGTCGATGTGGAAACCAAGTATTTTTATAAAATAACTATATTTATTTATAAGCGATGGTAGGCTGAGATCCAAACCTTTTGGAGACCCTGTTAAGGTTTCTGGATAATTTCCATGGCCTTGAGGCACCGCTAAGAGAGGTGAGGCTCGTGCCGGACGGTAGACCTGCTTTATTGAGATGCTGTACGTCTTTCTTATGAGCTCGCTCAGGGGCAGGATTCGTGCCCACACCCAGGAGTCCTGTGTGTAAGTCAGGTAGCGCTGCTCTCTGATGTAGACCCCGGGGTGCCAGGGCTTGCTGCTTCAAGTCTCCAACACCAGGTGGGGCCCCAAGGAAGGGGTGCTCAGCGGCGTGGCCCTCTTCTTCGTCGGGCCCAACGATTTCATGAGTTTAACCAGGAGTGGGAGCTAATTTCAGGACCCCACTCCTTCACTCTGCAAGGCAGACAGTGCTCCCAGGCGAAGGCTGGAGGGGAGAGAGGTCGTGCGGGCATTGTCAGTTCAGAGTGGGCACCTCCAGCATCTCGTCTCTCTCTCATCCTGGTAGATGATGGCCAAGAGGAGCAACGGCAAAGGAAGGGGGGGAGGAACAGCAGCATGAAATCCCAAGTCTGGCAGGTTCCCTGCCACCCACCGGGAGCTTTGTCCACGACGAGGCAGCTCCCTTTCCCCTCTCCTCTCCCCGGTCTCCTGCCCAATTAAACCGACTGTGTGTGTCAGTTTCTATAGAAACATGTTCCCACCTCTACCTGTAACTACAGAATCTAAATCTCTGTCTTTTCATTGTGCCACGTGTGACCTTTGAGAAAACTTGCAGTATTGGCTACCCATTTAATTTACAACCGGAGTCCCCACTAATCCTGAAATATATTCGGAAGCTGAGGAAATATGGTCAGGCTCAATCTGCAAACGTGATTTTGTCAAGTCTCCAAATACTCACCTGTAGGGAGAAAAACAGAGGTTTGTGGAGGGGGTTCTAGCAGAGTTGTCTTGTGATCTTGGGAAGTCCCGGGGTTTTTCATTTTCCAGGGAAAGGGCCTGACTCCTTATGTCTTGTAGAACTATGACTCATGAGTCATTGGCAAGGTCTTCGGTCCCTATGACTCACTGAGTCATTACTGGCCCAATCCGATCTTCAGCTCATTTCTGCGTTTCAGGGTGGAGTCTCAGGCTTCAGAAATGGTTGATACTCACTCTTTTGCTAAACCTGTGTAATATGGGGGTAAGGGGGTCTAAGCGTTCCCTTTCATTTCTGTGAAGAAAGGGGCTATCTCATGACTTCCTGTCAATTGCATAGATGGGTGAGTATCCTTATCACAATAAATGGAGGCAGTGTTCCATGAACACACACACACAGACACACACACACACACACAGACACACACTCTCTCTCTCTCTCTCTCTCTCTCTCTCTCTCTCTACTGGGATGAATGACGTGATGTGATGGGGGCATCCCCCTTTCTATTCTTGAGTATGTAAGGGGCCGGGATTTGGCATTGACTGTGGCATTGCTGTGCGGGTCTGGACAATGGGGGAAGTGAAGTGACTTGGAAATAGGACTTCTATAACCCACTTGATGGGCATCACCTCCTTGGTGCCAGTAAAAGAGATGGTGCTCGGATGCAAGTGGGTCCTTCTAGCTGCTCTTCGTCTCGAGATTCCCCTCGAATCCCCTTCCCAGGACCCCCCAGCGAGGAGAGTTCAGAGGCAGCGAGCCACACCCAGGCGCCCTTCCCAGGCGCGTGCGCCATATTTTTCATTTCTTCGACTCGCACTGGCAATCTGTTTGAGCATAATTTACCCACTGACACATTGTAGAGAGCAAGGCACAGTCACGCAACTTAATTCCAAAAAACATAAGCAGGGAAGGCTGCCTCTGCACATTAGCTTTGCAGAGCAGACGCGCGCCTCGCCGAGGCCCCTCCAAGGCACGCGCTTGTTTGGAATCGGCGTCAAGAGGTACCTGCTGTGTGTCACTTGCCAAGCAAACTTCTCTGAGTGGGCATGTGGGGCTCCCTTGGGTTCCCTTGAACTGTTGGTGTGGGGCGAGCAGGCCCGGGTCCTGGGCTGGGCCTACCTTCCGGGCTTCCAGGCTCCTTAGCATCCTGCAGACACCAGGATCCGCCCAGAACTCACTCTGTTGGGAGGGAAAGCAGGCTGTGCCCCCTTCTTCTCTGAGCTGCGATTTGATTGATGCCTCCTCCCACATGGACTGTTTCTTTTAAATGGGCTGAGACAGCTCAGCACAGAGCAGAGTCGGTGCCTCTTCGCCAGAGCCAAAGCTTTGAGATTGGATGTCACGGGAGGTAGAGGGGGGGGGGGGCAAGTCTCTCCTGGCCTGTTTCTGGCCTGGTGACCTTGGAGGTGGACTGACCCCTCCTGGGACCCCATTTCCGTTTCTATAAAGAGGAGGAGAAAGAGCTCCCCAATAACTTGTGATAAGGCATCCGGAACACAGCGTACATCAAAGAGCGTTGGCATCACTTTTCCTCCCTCGCCAGTGGGAGGCGAAGGAAAGTGAAGGACAAGAACAGTCATCGGGGGGACAAAGTGTGCTTTGCGTCCCCGGGGAAGGCGCCTCGGAGAGACACTGTCGGGGGCCCGCTCTGACAGTCGTCATGCTGTGCAGAGAGAAACTTGAGTTTCCGTCCTAGTCAATGGGTGGCTTTCTGGAAGGCAGCGATTAAGGCAGATTTACTGGAGGGCGGGATGACATTTATATGGACCGAAGGCATTTCCTCGCTCGTTTTGTTTGGGGAGTAACCTTTCGGAAAGGGTAGATTTAATTTAGGGAGCACTTCATTAAGCAGGGAAGCGAGCACGAGGAAGGAATGTTCTTACGAGGAGAAATGCCATCCTCTCTGAAGGGTGTGCTCAGGTGTCAGACATGTGACAGATCAGGGGATTGAGGATTCGGGGGAGGGGGAGAGGTTGAGTCTTTGAGTGGGTGGTTCTTGGATTGCTTTGAATTCTTCCATTCTTTTCTTTTTCTTTTGTTTTGTTTTGGGGTAACTTGTGGCGTACGCGTGCCTGCTCATTACTGCTGGCCGTGTCTGAGGAAGTGGACAGGATGCGGGTCATATAAATGGAGTCGCTCTCGGTGCTCATCTGTATGTGGGATTTGCTCAAAGAGTGGGTGATCTTCCCCTTATGACCAATTCGCCTTCCGTTATCGGAGCTATTGGGAAGTCTTTAAGATTGGTCGTGCGCTGGCTCTTAGAGGGGAACTTGCAAGCCCAGCAGAAAATATCTAGGAATAGGACTGCCCTCAGGAGCCTGGGAGACTGCTGTCGGGGGGATGACATGTGCCTAACTCAAACCGTGCCTCTGACCCCGGAGGGCACAGGGCAGGTGCTGTCCCATGCTCCCTGGGAGAACCCTGAAGAGTTCCCTGTGTTTTCTCCTCGTGGTGGGCTCGCCTTTGCGCATTTATTTATTTATTTATAAAATATATTTTATTGATTTTTCACAGGGAGGAAGGGAGAGGGATAGAAAGTCAGAAACATTGATGAGAGAGACACATCGATCAACCACCTCCTGCACTCCCCCTACTGGGGATGTGCCCGCAAACAAGGTACATGCCCTTAACCGGAATCAAACCTGGGACCTTTCAGTCCGCAGGCCGATGCTCTATCCACTGAGCCAAACCGGTCTCAGCAGCCTTTGCGCCTTTAAAGGTGTCCTGGCTGCCCCTCTTGGTTGCTTAGTTGCCTGTTCTCCTCCGGCTCTTCCAGCTCTCTCCCCACAAGACTGTTCCAAACCAAGCTCCCCAACATCTCTTCAGCACCCCATCTTGACTTCAGGGCACGGATCCAAATCCCACGGGCACCACCCTCCTGCCCCCTTCGGCGAAGCACCAAGCCCTCGAAGAGGGGGCCACCGAGTCAATTTCTGAAGACAGGCTACTCCAACTCGTCTAGGATCCAATGGGAGCCGCCTTCCATTGCGTGCCCCCCACAGGTACGCTCCCCCACTTCCCGGAAGCAGGCCCTGGACTAAGGAGATTTCTCAGGAAGCCGGCGGGAGGCACTGGGTTTTGGAAGAACGCCATATACTGTGACCATCGAAGCCCTGTGATTTTAGAGCATCGTTGGTCAGAAGCCATCCTGCATGTATGCTTCTGAATTTTGTGAACAATGAAAGCATTTAGAACATAACTTGCACTGCTCAGTGTACATTCTACAAATCATTCCAAGCAGAAGTTACAATGGTCCCCTTGCTCATGTTAGTCAATCTGAGAGGGGAAAAATCATTAAACAAATCTGGAACCTGAGGAGGGGCTATGGGTGTCAGCTCGATGCGGGAGGGTGAGCTGGTAGGATTTTTATGGAGCGAAATCTGCCAAGATGCGTCAGGAACGTTCACTGCAGTGGTGCCCTTTGGCCAAGTGGTTCTATTTCCAGGAATCCACTCTCAGAAAGCAATCCCACACAGAGAGCTCCTTCCCGTGAATCTGTTTATTTAAGCATTACCTTAATCATCACCGAAAAAAAAAGAAACTACAAAATGCCCGCAAACAGGTGAATGATTAGGCAAAGTATTGCATATGTGTGTTAAGTTAGGTAAATAAATAAAAGTTAATGGCGGAAGAAAATGTCTATTGCTGAGGGTAAGGGCAACAGGCACTGAATCCAGCTCTATACAATGAGTGTGTATAGAAGCTGACGAAAAGAAAGCAAGCCAGAAATGTTTATTATCATCGGTGATCATCTTGTCCTGAGTGTACCAGACCTCGTTCCTTTTTTCTTTATACTTTCTTGTATGGCAAGCATGTAAAAGAATTCAAAACATTCTAAGCAGCAACCATCATTTGGCTGAAATTGTGTGTGTGTGCGTGTGTGTGTGTGTGTGTGGAGAAATGAAGGGATATTTTTTTGAAATGAAATATGTCTAGCAAGAAAGAAGAAACAAAGAAATACTTGGGCGAAGTTCACATTTTTCAAACCAACTTGTGCTTCTAAAATAAAACGCTGCCTCCCTCTCCACACACTGGGTTCCTGGACGCTGACCAAAATCTGCTCGGGGAATATTAACTCCACTTCAAAAACGGGAAGGGAACATATTGAACCGCACTCGCTGATGGTCTGGCCGCTTGGAAGACATCCGTCGGTGAGGACCAAGTGGTGACATGCGTGTTTCTATTTGCATTTTGAAAATTGACAGATAATTGAAAAGAATCAGCATGTGGAAGAGCTCAGAGGAAGCAGGCTGAGAAGCCAGAGGAAACCTCGCCTGGGGAGGCGTCCTGGTGCCCCGAGTCTGGTGACAGAATGTTCTAGAACTGTCACAGAATGGGGCCCCCGTGGGCTGACGGGCTGGTGCCATAGCAGCACCCCGTATTCAGGACTTCCTGCCCATCACTTTCCCCAATGAGGGTGGCGAGGCAGTGGCAGAAATCCTCAGAAATGGATCCGTCTCGGTGCCTTCTGGGTCTCAGGGAGCAGCCTTCGCGAGCATTAATGCTGCGTTTAATTTTAACTAGACGTGGTGAGACTGGCTTTACATTAAGCAAGTATTTAATATGCATATTTCACCACGAGTGGAGCAATCTGACAGTATTTTCAAGGTTGGAGACATACACGCCGAGAGATTTAAAACATCAGAGCCACACGGAAATGCAAAATATTGAATTTATCTCTGTTTTTTTTTTTTTTAAAAAAAATAACAACTACTGAATAAAGATGATTGGTAGAGCGAAGGAGGGGGCAGAGAGAGAAAGAGGGAGGGAGAGGGGGAGGGAGCGGAGAGAGAGCCTTCAGAGAAACTTTGAGACATGAAACGCCCACGTGAACATATAAATCTGAGGGCGCCCCCTCCCTGTCCCCCCAGGGCAGGGACGAGGGTGCGGAGGAGCAGAAAGCATGGGCGCGGGAGCAGTGCCTGCGTCTCTCTGCTTCGGTGTCCCCGTCTCCCACAAAACGTATTTGTTTAACAAATGTCACCCCAAACAGCTTGGCAGCAGATGAGGTTTACTTAATGGCAGTAAAACAGGTGAAACGCTCCTACATTTTTGTCTCTGTTTATGTTTCTATCAAAAACCAAAAAAACAAAAAACAAAACCAAAAAACCACACACACACACACACACACACACACACACACACACACACCAGAGCTACTTACAGCTCTTCACACAATCAAACAGAACCGAGGCACATCCCTGGGCAGGAATGCAGATTCCACTCGGGCGCTGGTGCGGCAAAGACACCTCTCTCTGTGTCCTCCCAGCCACGGGTGATTTTTTCTGCCCGGAGGACAGAAACATCCAATCCGGATTCCGCGTGACCTCCAGAGGCAAGAGGGCCCTTCACAAAGCCGTTTTCCTTCTTCCAGTTTACTTTACTTTTTTTTTTTTTTTTGACCAAGTTCCCCTTCAAGAGGGGCCCTGGCCACTTGGCCTGGGTGGGTGGGTGGGGGGTTCCTTTAAACCCTGTTCTCTTCTGGGTTCAGCTTCCCTCTGCTTGAGAGCGGCCCTGGGGGTGAGGACAGAGCCCACCCCCTCGCCTCCCCCGGCCCTTTCAGCTGTAACCTTTCCACAAGTAAATGCTAATTGAAAAGGAAAGAACACCACTAATCTTGGAATTTAAATGCATTTAACAAAAGCAATCTCCCTCTAAATTGTCGTTTCGCCGTTCCCTCTCCCCTAAC